>CM040834.1:3492580-3700080 GCA_022828995.1 Vimba vimba | reverse complement strand
ATTTCATCACTAAATTCACTTCTGAGAACATTTGATGCGAGAAATCAACTGTGTAGATTTAAAAAATTTGCATTTTTACGAAAATTGTGGGCGAATCAAAAATGTGCTCAAATGTTTTCGGAGGTGAGAATCTCCATAAGCGTTGCTTTATTGTTATGAATATACATTACATTGTAGTTTACAGTTGTAGAGTAATCCCTTGAGCTGAGGGTAGGCTTGGGCGATAAAGCCTGGCTGTTATCATCAATATTTCTCGTTATGTTTGGGTACTGCAGACGGCGTTTGTGCGGGGTATTATTGCGCAATACCAGCAAGAACCGTCTCAAACTGTCAGCAGCGTTCTGTGTGCTCGTCACCTTGTGAGTTCATTCTTCCAAGAACAACTAGCAAGAGCGTTCTCCCCAAGAACACAAGTCCGTTCTTTGCATTCTTGGTTTTGAGAAACACCCAGGGAGTTTTTCTGAACCTGCCTTCTCAGAAATCCGGTCGCAGCCGTTGATTGCTTCATTTTTCTGCCCCACCCTTTTCTGTAACCACTGTTCCTTCAACTTTGAACTTGCGAACTATGCTTCCAACAGTGTCTCTGGGAACATTTAGTTCCTTCCCTATATTTTTGTATCCTGTTCTTTGTTTGTGAAGGGTGATGATATCTTCTCCTAACTTTTTGGACCTTTCTTTTGACTTTGCCACACAAACGTCACACTCAACCAACCTAGCCAGTTCAGGTATTTCATGTGTTCTAGCTCAAGCACACCTGGTAAAACTAATGAAGCCCTTGATTAGTTGCACCTGTTTGGCAGATTTGTGCTGTTGTGAGAAATCTGGCAGGTCACGTTAGTCAAGCTCGCATCAGTGACTCTCAGCTGATCCTCTACCTATAGGAATACGACGCCTATCACTGTATTCATATATAAGCTCCTTCAGTATTATCAGCAGATATCGCGTTTCTCAGGAGTGAATTACCCTCCTCCCTCCCCAGCTCCTCCTCTCTCAGTCAGGATTTGGCCTTCTGATTCCCCTTGAATCAGACTAAATTCTCGAATTATGTTGTACATTAAAATATTGACATTAATGATATCTGCAATACATTCACGTTGGTTCTGTTCTGTTTACCCTAAGGGGGGTTATTGCTCTTATCCATGCTAGACTGCATGGATGCGCAATGGTCAATCGTATTTGACGATAGTGGTCCTGACAGAAGTTTTATTCAGGGGGTTGAATAATTTTGAGACTACGGAAGTCATTAAAAGTTGCATTTTCAGTTGAATTTGTGGAAACCACTTGAAACATTTGTTGTGTTGAGCTATTTCAATTACTTTTGTTTTATTTGTTCATTGCAAACAGCTGAAAGTCTGTCAAATTTCCCAGTAAACCTGATTTGCAATGGGTGTTGAATAATTTTGATTACAACTGTAGTCTGTTCCAGTGTGTGTGTTGCTTGGTGACTCAAAGCTTGATGATTTAGCAGAAATATTTTTGAAGAAATATAGGCTGGTGGATTTTGGTCAGTTACTCAATATTAATTACTGGTTTCACTTTATTTTGATGGTCCCTTTAACACATTCCGTTGACTATAAGTAACATTGCACCTACATGTCTAATAGCTCTCATTAGAGTATTAGTAGAGTATTAGTAGACTGGTAGGGATAGGGTTAGATTAAGTTGACATGTAGTTGCAAAGTTACTTATAGTCAGTAGAGTGTCTGTTGGAGGACCAACACAATAAAGAGTTATCAGATATTAAGCAGAGAGTACACTAATACTCTAATGAAAGTTAGTTGACTTATAGTTGCAAAGTTACTTATAGTCAACAGCATGTTCAAAAGGGACCATCAAAATAAAGTGTTACCTTACTTTTAACTGTTACTTAGAACTGTTGCATAAAAGCCATATCAGACTTGCAGTCATGCTGTAATTTAAAAACAATCTTTTAATGGAGTATGACAAAACAATGAAAAGATCATTTGTGAGACTAAATGGAACATTTGTATTTGAAAAATACCCATTAAAAATGAACTAACCACTAAATGAACTGGTTAAAAATATATTAAAATGAAATAAAAGTCATGTTGTTGGGCACAACGTTATTAATTTGCGGAAATATTATTTTGTTTTCTAATCGAGAATCCAGGCCAATTGTTTACATACATCCTTTAGATGAAAGTCATATATCATTTGAGATTATGCATCTGAGAGAGAGTTCTGTCAAAGGGCACGTAACGAAATAAAGAAGATAAATGCAGCAAAATCCGAGAGCAAACAGACACGTCTGTGATCACTCTTGGCTTTATTAGGCTAAATGAATTATGATGTCTTTAACTAACTGACAGATTACTTAGCTGCTTGGATAGAGCTGTTTTCACACTTGGCGGGGGCTCTCAGGGGACGGTGACACAGTCGTCCCATTGCCAGAGCTATTTTTCACTCAATTTAGCTCCAAATGATGGCTAACCTTGGGTTCTCCCTCTGGGCAAGGTTTATGCAATGATTAATGGCGAGTGTTTGGCCGCCTCCACCTGAGGGACCGGCCCATCTGCAGAGTGGTGTCAGGTAGAGCCGGGCCGCCTGCAGGTGTCTGATGGAGAGTGGCAGCTTCCCTTCAGCATCACGGCTCTTAGCGCCATCCGAGCGCCGGCTTCCCCCAGTGTCGGCTGTCACGGCCCGGCCCGGCTGATCGCTAGCATCTGCACTCATTCTGTCTGTTGGAGAAAAACCTCTGCTTCGAGATATTGCTCTCCTGGAAGTCTCTTCTGTTCGGAGGCAAGAAAAGACAGCCGACGCGATGATGCACTGTTGGTCTTTGATTCAGACGAGGCTCAGATCTCATTCATGAATTGAAGAATTAAAGAAATATAATTTATATTTAATTGTAATTTATTTATAATATTATAGAATACAGAACTGATTGGATTTGGACAAATAATAATTTCAAATTTAGTCAAATTATTTTTTTGAGCTCAGTGTGTGTCTGTATAGCAGAACACACATTTCGAAACAGCTTGTCTGTAAAACTCTACAACAAGATTCCATTTGTTAACATTAATGAAAAACTCTTCTAAATCATTTACTCATTAGTTTGTGTTAATTTGAATATTTAGCCCTACTAATACATCATTAAAATAAAATGTTGTACCTATAAATAGCTGACATGATCTAACAATGAACAGTTTTATTTTTATATTATTTAACATTAACAAAGATGAACACATACTGTAACAAATGTATTGCTCATTGTTAGTTAATGTTAGTTTCTTAACAATGTCTTTTGAATGACGTCTAACTGTTTTCATGACAGCGATGTACTAAAAATGGAAAAGTTTTTCCTTTGTGTTTTTCATGTACAGACGACAACGTCCTTCGTTCACACGGATCCTTTAAAACGACTAAATAGGCTGTATTATTCATGCCAGGCCATTAGATGGCAGTGTCACTTTGTAAAGAAACACTACGTGCCTGTAGACTGAAGACGAAATACACATGACGCTGCTGTTTTCACAAATTCACATTTTTGTTATTTACTCAGAGACGATAACGGTATCATTTTCAGAAATTTGCACTTTGAAACCCGTTTTCAGGCTGTGTAAATGAATGGCCAAAACACATAAAGAGTTTACAGTTTTTAGTTGAAAACAGTGTTGTGTAAAAAGCCTATGAAAGTGCAAGTTTTTGAAAACAATACCGTTATTGTCGCCATGTAAATTACAAAAAACGTGAATTTGTGAAAACGGAGATGTCATGCACATGCATATCACGTGTTCGGTCTATAGGCGCGTAGTGTTTCTTAAAGGGATACTTCACCTCTGGAAAGATGAATGTGTATTTAAAATGGGTCATTTATGTAGTAGAAATGTGAAATTATTTTTGAATTTGGTGCCTTCTAGACTGAGAAAAGCCAGAAAATTTATTTTTGGCTCATGTGGATGAAAGACAACAACTCCCAGAATGCACTTGCTTTGCTGCTCTCCCAAGCCACGCCTACCAGTAAGAGCGCGCAATTTAACAACTAGGCTAGGCTACTAGTTGACTCAACTTAAAAGACGCCGTTTTACCCTGAGTCTCCGTGACGAGTCTGTCTGGAATTTCGAGATCGCCCAAAATGTCCGGGATTCGGCTTTTGCGTTCTACAGTCGCCATTCATCATGTTTACTGTGGCGAGCAGGACGAGGCCGAGGGGCGCGGGAGAACGGCGTGAGGCTGGTGGCGTGATTACTGATGACCGACACCTGTGAGGCACTGGTCTCGTATCTCTCACGGAGGAGCGGGAATTTTCTTAGCAATGTTAAAACACACATCAACCGATCACTTGTTTAGCGTTCATGTAAACACTACATTCAGATTCACCAATCGGAATGAATTCAGTTAGATTGAAACAAAAGGTGTGCATGTAAACAATGAATGGCGACTGCAGAAAGCAAAAGCTGAACCCCGGACATTTTGGACGATCTCGACGGCCGGACATGTCCGGGAAAAAGAGGATGGTAACCCCTACTACTCAGCTTTCTCCACAGAACAAGAGCCTGCTAGCTTAGCTTCCAAAGAAAGATGGCTGACACTATGTGTACATTCTGTGAGTGAGATCCCCCTATGGGCGGGTTGAAAACATGCGGAACGAACTCCTACTACTGGCTGTAGTCTCTCGCCTCTGGACAAAAAATCCTCCGATGACGCAAAAATTATGATTTTTGCGTCATCGGAGGATTTTTTCCAGACAAAAAACAGATAAATCTCTCGTCTCAGGGGGATATGAGGGAGGGAAGCAGGGTAATTCGAAAATACTACAGGTTTTCTACTGATACAAAGCTTAATGCTAAATCCTGAAGTATCCCTTTAACAAAGTGACATCGCAAACTACTGTCCTGATGGCAGAATACAGCGATTTTAAGCGTTTTCACGGATCCGTGTGAACGAGGATCATTTTTACAACGTTGTCATCTGTACGTGAAAAACACAAAGTAAAAACTTTTCCGTTTTTAACACATCGTTGTCATGTAAACATACCCTTAATTAGATCTAATTTAAAAGATGTTGTTAAGAAATACAGGAAATGGCTTTAATTTCAATTTCAGGCTTATCATGGTGTCACTCCTCATATGGTTGAAAATTACTTCAATTATGTCGTGTTAAAGATTAAACACGCAGCTGCTAGAAAGTCAACACATAATGCCGTAAAGCCAAAAACAAATAAATACACTTTAATCACTTTGAGAAGAAGTAATTAAAGAGACAATACATATAGGATAATAATATATCCTTTAGTTTCTAGGAACAAAACCTTATTTACCCACATCCAAATGGCTGCCTGATCAACTGATCATAATATCATATCAAACATTGCTATCAAAACAAACGAAAACAACCCAAACTGAGTGACAACTTTCTAAATACTGATTTAGGTGTGTATTTTACGCATGAACAGCCTGTCTTCTTCATTCTGTCAAAAGACAAACCCCCGTTACAGCGCAGATGCCGGTCGGACAGTAATCGGATTAGGACTTTGGACAGGTTTACGGGCATTTGCTGTCAGCTTCACTTTGTGTGTAAATGATCTGATGTGGCTCTTATAGTGATTAATGAGTGTGTTAATGTGATGCCGCTGATAGACACATCATCAGTGTCTGCTTGGCCGCCTCCAGCCTCTCTGATTCGCTCTGGGTTCGATGCCAAACGGTCAGACCCGACCAGGGCTGGTTTAGATTCTCCATCCAGACATTAGATTGTCAGTAGGTATAGTCATGTGCAGGGAAGGTAAACACCGCAAATGTTTCAAACAGTGTGGACAGAGTTTAAAGCTGAAGTGTGTCATTTTTTGATGTTAAAATACTTCTTAGTCTTCTAGCCCAGCTCAATATGCAAGAGACAGCGATGATAATTCCCCTGAAAGCAACAGCATTGGCCTGAGAGTTTAGGGCGGGGCCGTCAGATCATCTGACCAATGGCAGAAGAGACAGTGTTTGTGGAAACCTATTAGAAAACAGTCTTTTGCAATTTTTTTAATTTGCCACCATTAGTGGCACATGCATTACACACTTCAGTTTATGGCGTATATTAAACTTATTTCAGTTTCTAAACAGTTAATTAATATCTACTGTACCTATTGTGTATACCTTATTTGGTAACACTTTATAATAAGTGCACGCAATTAATCATTAGTTAAACATTTCATTCATCATTTATAAAGCATTAATAGACATTAATAAGCAGTTTATAAATGCTTTATTATTGATTTATAAGCATATCTATAATGTGTTTAACAATTGTATTTTCATACTTTATTAATGATCAATTTAGCATTATTTACAAGCATTAAACATAAAGCATTATTATTTTGCTTTATTTACAAAGCAGTTATTTAGGAGTTGTCAGTGGTTAATAAGATCACTTAGAAAGTTTAAGTAAATCATTAATAAACTATTTAAATGTGCATTCATACATCTTAAATATTTCATGTTCTGTATCACTGTATTGTGTTTGTTTTCTTTTTCTGTTTAGAAGATAACTGAGTCTTTAAATCTCCTTTGTAAACGCTTTACGAGGCATGACTAGTCCTCACTTTAGAAGAGCTCACAAAAATAGTTCACTACTAAATGCTTTATAACTACCTGAACTAACCCTGAATTACAGTAGAAATACATGTTGATAAAGCATTTATTAACACACTAAGTAACTATTACTATATGTCTGAATAATAAGATGTATGAATGTACATTTAAGTAATTTATTAATCATTTACTTACACTTTCTAAGTGATCTTATGAACCACTGACAACTCCTAAATAACTGCTTTGTAAATAATGCAATACTTCATTTAGAAATGATAAATTGATCATTAATAAAGTATGAAAGTACAATTACAAGATATGCTTACAAATTAAGAACAAATCATTTATAGCAGTATTTATAAACTGCTTATTAATGTCTATTAATGCTTTATAAATTATTAATTAACTGTTTACTAATGATTAACTAATGATTAATAGCGTGCAGTTATTATAAAGTGTTACCATTTATTTTTCCAGCTATCACTCTCAAAAGAAATTTAGGAGGTCTGTTATCACAACTTAAATAAATGCATGGTTATAATTTACAGATTTAATTAAACTATTAGGTTGCAAACATTTTTTGATAAGTTCTGCTGATATATGATATATCATTTTAATATTGTGTGTAATTTAAACTGAAATTTCTCTGGGAATTTATTCTTAAAAATAAATAATGTCTTGACAGCTTTTGAAATTGGAAAATTGATTTCTGGTTCACAAGGAGAATACATTTTAAAAGTGAAAGTGTTATTTTATGTTTTTAGTAAAGGGAAAGACCTGCTAGTGTTTAATGCTGTTGTTTGACTAAATAAGCTGCATTTAGCTTGTGCTATGCTAGATGTTAATTGTAATGGATGAATTAATGATTAATGGTTCAATGATAAATTAATGATTAAAGATTAATGGCCATCACTCACTTATATAAATTTTTTTTTTTTTTTTTTTTTGAGTAATCGACCTAAAAATGTGTTTATGCTACAAGTTCCTCTAATACTCAATGCAGTTTCTTTATTGAACATGATTTTATAACTCAAAAGTTTCATGCAAATGTGCATTATTTTTTATTTATTTTCATTTTTCATTTTATTTATTTTTTATTATTATTATTTTTATATATTTATATATTATAAAATACCATTTTTTTTTGTGCAATTGGAACACATTTTTGGTATGATTTTGCATTCACTATATACAAAGTATATAAGCAGTCTTAGGAAACAATTGCATAATAAATCCTGAAAAGGTCAACCCTACTTACTCGTAGATAAAATGTACAGATATGAATTATACAGTAGCTCAGTACATTGTCAATGGGTTTTGATACATATTCATTTGAAGCCGCATGAAACTGCCTTCATCAAACGACATCAAGTTTCCCTCTGAGCAACAGCCCACACAATAGCATCGAGGAGATGCTTTTGTTTAGTGTGTGTGTGTGTGTGTGTGTGTGTGTGTGTGTGTGTCAGTGAACAGGGTAAAGCCCTGAAAGCAGATAAAATCATATTTTGTAACGGTGGGTTCAGCACAAACGTCCCGCAGCACTGGACAGCACAATAGCTGGAGGCGTTTACAGCATCATAAATCAAAGGTATCCGCCGCGCGAGAGCAGCTGGCACATTTGCAAATAATTGTAATTATTAATCATGCTGATTTCACACCCTTCAAGCGGGTGCTGGGAGATCTGTGTGTCCCGGCGGCCCTGGCGCCTGTGTGTGTTTGATGATGCTGAGACACACACAAAGACTCGGCTGAGCTGCGGCGTGGGTCAAAACCAGAGAGAATAATGTGTACGGCTGTACGCTCCATCATTCATCATCATCACGCTGGATCTGGAAGACTGGTGTTCGGTGTCACTGGTCTTCATCATGTTCACATGCTGCAATGATGTTGTGAAACGGGGATTATAAAACAGACTCGACGCCACTGGAAAATGCCACCGCACACCTGTATACACTAGCAAGGACGCGCTAAACTAATCAAAAGTTACAACAAAATACATGTAGAATGTTACCAAAGATTTCAAGTAAATGCTGCTCATTTTAACTTTTTAACTTATTCTATTCATCAAAGAATCCTTAATTTCTTTTTATTACAGTTTCATCATATTAGAGTGATTTCTGAAGGATCATGTGACACGGAAGACTGAAGTAATGATGCTGGAAAGCTTTGATCACAGGAATAAATTACACTTTAAAATATATTCACATAGAAAACAGTTGATTTAAATTGTAATCATATTTCTTAATATGACTGTTTTACTGTACTTTATACAGCCCAAACTTTTGAATGGTAGTGTATATTTGGCAAAACTATTATTAAAATTATTCTGATTATTAGTATGTAACATCCTATAGTAGCCTAACAAAGTTTCACAATCTATCCCTCCTAGAACTTTTATGCTACATGACCCTAATTTTATCTAGAAAAAATTAAAATAGAAGAACAAATGTCCGTTCAGATTCAAATTCAACATATCCTCTATCATCACCCCCTTCCTCATCTCCTCCTCGCTCCATAGATCATATTCCTACGGCCTTGCTGTAAGTCCTGGTATCTCTACATTTTCCTGAGATGTTGATTTATGAAATACAATTTAAAAAAGTAGTCCAATTTAAATGACAATTACAATATATCATCATATTTCCATAAGAGTGTGCTACATTTGATCACTAAATTAATGTCAGTCATTTTTAAGAAGGAGAAGAAGTTGTTATCCTGATGAAACCTTCTAACATCTATTATCTCTGAATGTGCTCTTCACAGGACATACAGGCTTTCACATGCATGGTGTCAGAGAAATTAAAAAAATATAATATATATATACACTCACCTAAAGGATTATTAGGAACACCATACTAATACTGTGTTTGACCCCCTTTCGCCTTCAGAACTGCCTTAATTCTACATGGCATTGATTCAACAAGGTGCTGAAAGCATTCTTTAGAAATGTTGGCCCATATTGATAGGATAGCATCTTGCAGTTGATGGAGATTTGTGGGATGCACATCCAGGGCACGAAGCTCCCGTTCCACCACATACCAAAGATGCTCTATTGGGTTGAGATCTGGTGACTGTGGGGGCCATTTTAGTACAGTGAACTCATTGTCATGTTCAAGAAACCAGTTTGAAATGATTCAAGCTTTGTGACATGGTGCATTATCCTGCTGGAAGTAGCCATCAGAGGATGGGTACATGGTGGTCATAAAGGGATGGACATGGTCAGAAACAATGCTCAGGTAGGCCGTGGCATTTAAACGATGCCCAATTGGCACTAAGGGGCCTAAAGTGTGCCAAGAAAACATCCCCCACACCATTACACCACCACCACCAGCCTGCACAGTGGTAACAAGGCATGATGGATCCATGTTCTCATTCTGTTTACGCCAAATTCTGACTCTACCATCTGAATGTCTCAACAGAAATCGAGACTCATCAGACCAGGCAACATTTTTCCAGTCTTCAACTGTCCAATTTTGGTGAGCTTGTGCAAATTGTAGCCTCTTTTTCCTATTTGTAGTGGAGATGAGTGGTACCCGGTGGGGTCTTCTGCTGTTGTAGCCCATCCGCCTCAAGGTTGTGCGTGTTGTGGCTTCACAAATGCTTTGCTGCATACCTCGGTTGTAACGAGTGGTTATTTCAGTCAAAGTTGCTCTTCTATCAGCTTGAATCAGTCGGCCCATTCTCCTCTGACCTCTAGCATCAACAAGGCATTTTCGCCCACAGGACTGCCGCATACTGGATGTTTTTCCCTTTTCACACCATTCTTTGTAAACCCTAGAAATGGTTGTGCATGAAAATCCCAGTAACTGAGCAGATTGTGAAATACTCAGACCGGCCCGTCTGGCACCAACAACCATGCCACGCTCAAAATTGCTTAAATCACCTTTCTTTCCCATCCTGACATTCAGTTTGGAGTTCAGGAGATTGTCTTGACCAGGACCACACCCCTAAATGCATTGAAGCAACTGCCATGTGATTGGTTGATTAGATAATTGCATTAATGAGAAATTGAACAGGTGTTCCTAATAATCCTTTAGGTGAGTATATATATATATAATGTATAATATGATGTCCACTACGAAGGACAAAAGTCTATTCCTGGGTCGAAGGAGGAGATACAAATTATTCCATTTATATGTTCAATTAATGTACAAATGATTAAACTGTTTACTTCCCAAAGATAAATTTAGTAATAATTTTACAGTTTATATATGGAAAATAGAATGGTATATAATAGTATCAAGCTTAATTGTCCCACTTTACCTGCATTCAAACTAAACATCCTGATGCCAAGGATTTCCCCCCTCAACTCTTAAAGGGTTAGTTCACCCAGAAATGAAAACTCTGTCAGTAATTGCTCACCCTCATGTTGTTCAACCCCGTAAGACTTTCTTTCATCTTCAGAACACAAATTATGATATTTCTGATTAAATCTGAGAGCTGTCTCACTCCTCCATAGGCTTCTCTGTTAGTGAAACTTGCCGGTCCAGAAAGTTAGTAAAGACAATGTTTAAAATAGTCCAAGTGACTACAGTGGCTCAACCTTAAGTTTATCAAGCGATGAGAATACTTTTTGTGCGCAAAAACAAACAAAATACCGACTTTCTTCAACTCTTCATGTTCTTCTGTGTGTCTCTGAGTGAGTTCACGTAGTGTAACAGCGCAGCGCTTCTGGGTTGTACGTCAGAACGGAGGCTCACTATTGGCCAGCATCACACACATGACCAGCATCGGCCAATAGTGAGCCTCCGTTCTGACGTAATTTGTGTTCAGAAGATGAACGAAAGTCTTACGGGGTTGGAACAACATGAGGGTGAGTAATTACTGACAGAATTTTCATTTTTGGATGAACTAACCCTTTAAGCAAGGCCTGGTTTCACGGTTTCACTTTATTTTGATAGTCCCTTTAACAGCATCACTTACAGTATGTTGACTATAAGTAACGTTGCAGCTACATGTCTACTAGCTCTCATTAGAGTATTAGTAGAGTATTAGACTGGTAGGTTTAGAGTTAGAATAAGTTGCCATGCACTTGCAAAGTTACTTATAGTCAGTAGAAAGTCTGTTGGAGGACCAACACAATAAAGAGTTATCAGATATTAAGCAGACAGTCTACTAATACTCTAATAAGAGTTAGTTGACATGTAGTTGCAAAGTTACTTACAGTCAACAGCATGTGCAAAAGGGGCCATCAAAAAAAAGTGTTACCGGTTTCACAGACAGGGTTTAGATTAAGCCAGGATTAGGCCTTAGTTCAATTAGGACATTTAAGTAGCTTTTATAAATGTGCATTAGAAAAGAACATTATATCTTGAGACAAAACAATGACACTGATATATTTTAAGATCTGCTTTCAGTTAAAACAGCTCAAACATGCAGTTTAGTCTGAGACTGGACTCAAGCCTCGTCTGTGAAACAGAAACTTTCTGTTTTTAGTTGACTGTTGTTGTTTTTATCGTTGTTTAGTGTGTAAGATCACCTCTTACCGTGGTAAAATCGCTGTACTGCATCATGGCTTCTTGCTTTATTGACACCGTTTCATTATCAGTTGTACAACATCTAACATTTGATTTAATTAGATCCGTATCAATGGTTTGAAAAACAAACCTGCATGACACATAAATATATTGTTTACAGATATTGCTGCTTAAACAGATGTGTGCCCGTCTGCAAGTGTTTGCTGTAACTGCCACTGGGAAAATGATTGGGATAGACAGGATTGTTTCCCAGCTGTGAGCTGGACTCAGTAAAGAAAGCGTCCAGCTCATAAGACTCGAGCGCACAGATGGCACACGCGTACAGTCTTCACACACTCGCCAACAGCGGGGGCAGAAACTAAAGTTTTTACTCACTTGTGCAACCAATCATTAGCAGCGAACACTGTAGTGCGTTCCCCAAACTATATATGACCTACACATTCATAATTCATCAACACCAGCGGGACTAAAGTAGTGACACACTGATCCAACGCATGTGGGTGAAACCTGTAAAAACATTTCCGGGTCATTCCAGCCCAAAATCAAAAGGAAAAAAGTGTGTGTGTGTGTGAGAGAGAGAAAGAGAGAGAGTCTGTGTGTGTGTGTGTGTGTGTGTGTGTGTGTGTGTGTGTGCTTTTGTGAGTGTGTGTGTGTGTGTGTGTGTGTGTGTGTTATTTAGAAGAATAGCAAAGAAAATCTCTTGAACACTTACAAATTTTCAGCCCTTAATTATTTTTATTATTTTTTTTAATTGCATTTAAAATGTCCATTTATTTGGATTGCATTTTAACATAAACAAACTAATAAACTTAATGTGATGCATAGTGGACAGTCATATATAAATAAAACAGGTCAGATTTCTGCACTCAAAAAAAAAAAAAAATCACAGCAGAGTTTATTAACTCTTTGCATCTATTTGATTTTATTGAAATAATCATATGTTAAAAATGCATTTATTCAGATTGCTTACAAACAATTACATTTATTCAGTTAAAATATGAACATGGTTAAATTATGGCTAGAAATGATTTAATTAGGTTGAAACAAAGTGGATTTTTTGCAGATAAATAAAAAAAACCTGGTTATTGTGTTTTTAAAACACATTCAGTCTATAATATTACAGAAATATTTCATTTATGTGTGACTGGCATATACGCATCACATTCGATTAATTAGTTTTTAATGTTAAAACTGTGTAATCCAAATGGATGGACATTTCATATGCATTTCAAATACATAAATCTTAAATGTAGGTCTAAATGTGTGTTTTATCAGTGGAAACACTGAGAGCAAATCAAGGCTTTTAATCACGTCTCGTTTCTCATCATTTTATCCTGAGAATCCTCAGTAATGCATCAGAAGAGATCTTAATACAGTACATAAATAATATACAGCACACACACACACACACACACACACACACACACGTTAGCAATTGTGAGGACCTCCATATACGTAATGGTTATTATACTGTTCAAACTGTATATTTTGTCCCCTAAACCCATCACAGAAAACTTTCTGCATTTATTTTTTATATATACATTTTCAAGAAAACACATTTTATTATGTTTATTAATCAATTTTCCTTGTGAGGACCAGCAAAAATTCCTCACAAAGTAGGGAATCTCAAGTTGTACTATCCTTGTGGGGACATTTGGTCCTCACAAGCACTGAAAAAAATGATTAGTTGAAATTAATCAATTTTTTTATCGTAAGTGGTTGCATTCGATTGATTTTATCTATATTTAAAAAATGCATTAAGTTGACCAATTTTGATCAATTTTAGTTCAACTTAATGCATTTGTTTAAATGTAGATAAAACCAATTGAATGCAACCACTTACGATAAAAAAATTGATTAATTTCAACTAATCATTTTTTTCAGTGAGTATAGCTAAACATGCAAGCCCCCCCCCCCCCCCCCCAGACACACACACTCTCTCTCTCTCACACACACACACACACACACACAGTTGGTGAAAGTTCTGGTCTAAACTCCTCATATCCGGCGTCCTGCCGGGATCAGGGTGTGTGTGTGAGAGAGATCAGGCGGTGTGTGTGAGAGGTGGGCGGAGGCTCTCCGGGAGGCCAGATCCTGCGTGACAGAAGGTGACGGATGACCTCGGATCAACCTCCATCACACTCCTACATAACAGAGGCCATCCCAGCTCCAGCTCCGGGGCGTCCCGCGGGACAAAGACCCGCACAGGTATTCAAATCAGCCCTAATGCAGAGGGAACACACTCCAGGAGAACCGCACTCTCTCTCTAATGAGGTGCTAATAGGAGAAGTCACTCTCCGTCCTCCCGCTGGGTGAAGACAGATGGAGATGGAGGTGTGTTTGCTCTGACTGACAGGTCCGACAGGCTGGTGTGATGGAGAGAGACGTGAGCGGTGTGTGTACAGGCCTGCAGTCAGCCGATGGAGAACATCATTAACACACTCTTACTTCAGTCGATCAGACACACTGGAGATAATCCTTCCCAGATGGAGGAGACCAGTGTGTGTTTCACTCACATCTTCCCAAAGTACTTACAAACAATGAAATCCACAGAATAAAACCTCGAAACTTTAGCTTTAGTCGCGTGAAGAAAGCTCCACTTTGGCCAAAGTTGTATTTGCATCAGTGTAATATAAATGTAAAATAATCATTGTGAGAACGATCATCGCCACTCTTAGATAACAGTACAATTTACCTGTCGTTTTTATTTATTTACCTTTATTTAACCAGGAGAAAAGACTTACTGAGATTAAAATCTCTTTAGCAGGAGTGTGTTATATTAATGCATACAGAAATTCATGTCCTCATCTTATGCTGACAATATTTTAACAACAAAAATTTGATTTGATGCAAATTGGAAAGTGTGTAGAATATTTGTATTGTGGAATCTAATGTACACTGTAAAAAGTATTTTTTCAAAGATTTTTGGAGTACACACACACACACACACACACACACACACACACACACACACACACACACACACACAGAGACAGACATAAACACAAACACAAACACACACACACACACACACACACACACACACACACACACACACACACACACACAGACATAAACAAACACACACAAACACACACACACACAAACACACAGACATAAACACACACACACACAGACACACACAGACATAAACACAAACACACACATACATAAACACACACACACAAACACACACACACAGACACACACAGACATAAACACAAACACACACATACATAAACACAAACACACACACACACACACACAGACATAAACACAAACACACACATACATAAACACAAACACACACACACACACACACACACACACACACACACACACACACACACACACACACAGACATAAACAAACATACACACAAATACACACACACACACACACACACACACACAGACACACACACACACACACACTAACACAGACACACACACACACACACACACACACATTAAGTTTTACAAGAACACTACATCAGTATTTCTACTTCAAAATGTCATGTTTCATTCAGTGCCGATTCCTTGTAATTATGTACGTAATTTACAGTAATTATTGAGTGAAAGTGTTTCTACAGCAACTGAGAAATCAGAGCGTTTAGTTCAATAAACATCAGTCTATCATCAATACCTATTATATTTTAAATCGAACATCTCTTACGGCATGTTTAGTGTAGCATTGACATATTGAGATCTGCTTGTCAGTGTGTCAGCGTGAGTGTGTCGGTCCTGCGACAGCTGGCTGTGGTGTCCTGGTGTGTGTGTGTGTGTGTGTGTGTGTGTGTGTGTGTGTGTGTGTGTGTGTGTGTGTGTGTGTGTGTGTGTGTGTGTGTGTGTGAGTGTGTGTGTGAGAAAGCGACTGCAGAAGTGTGCCATCTTTGCTCTTTGTGCGGAGCAGAAACCTGTGGCATCACACACACTCTCCACTGACATCAGGATCCAGCCGTGCCGGAGCTTCCCATCAGGGAAGTGTTAATGGGATAATGAGGATCTCACACACACACACACTCCAGCGGCTCTAACACACAGATGGAGAGAGCGATGGATCAGAACCAACAGGGCTGTGATTGACGACAGCGACAGACGACACCTTGTGCATTTCCTCTGGTCACAGCACACACTGAGAGGCTCAGCATGAGTGTGAGTGTGTGTGTGTGTGTGTGTGTGTGTGTGTGTGTGTGTGTGTGTGTGTGTGTGTGTGTGTGTGTGTGTGTGTGTGTGTGTGTGTGTGTGTGTGTGTGTGTGTGTGTGTCTAAAACCAGCCCATCACAGTGGAGGAGAGGAGGAAGATTCTGCCATTAATCACTGAATGAGAGCAATAAACAGAGCTGGACACAATTATTCATATACAGCTGTATAACAAGTCTTTAGTTTGATATATCAGTAACACTTTATAATACTGTTCCTTCATTAATGAATAACTACACAGGAACAAATGAGAAACACACTAATAACATTCTATTACTTAACGAGAAACTCTGATTAATGTATTAGTAAGTAATAGCGCTCAATGTGGTTCACTATTAGCTAATCAATAACTACTATTTTTCGTACCTCACTGAAGACTATTAAGAACTACTATACAGGTCCATAATTAATATTAATAATGCATAATTTATAATAAAAGGTAATGATAACCCATAATGACTCAAGTGTTACTACATACTTCTAAAGGAACTACTAATAATTTGGATCAGTTTTCTAAAGTGAAAAACATGATAACTCCCTAATATTGACTGAAGTCATTGTAAGCTTTTGAGATTTTTGTAAGATTTTGGATAGTAATTCATTCCGATCGATTTGGTAACTTTAGTCATTCCAGTGTGTTCCCATGATCTTCACTTTAGATACTGATCCAAATAATTAGTAGTTCCTTTAGAAAGATGTAGTAACACTTGATTCATTACTAATGGGTTATCATTATTATCATTACCTTATATTACACATTATGCATTATTAATATGAATTATGAACCTGTATAGTAGTTCTTAGTAGTCTTCAGTGAGGTATGAAAAATAGTTATTGATTAGCTAATAGTGAACTACCACATTCATCTGAGCGCTATTATACTTATTCATCAATCAGAGTTTCTTGTTAGTTAATAGTAGTTATTAGAGTGTTAATAGTGTGTTACTCATTTGTTCCTGTGTAGTAGGAACAGTATTATAAAGTGTTACCGATATGGTTGTTATTACACCATCCTGCATCATACAGTGCTATGCATAAGTGAATACACCCATGCTAAAGTTGACTAAAAAGAGGAATAAAAAATCATCTTTTGGAAATTGAACTTAATGCCTTAATTAAAAAAATTAGGAAAAATCCAACCTTTAAGGACACCAATTTTCTTTGTGAATGAATAATGTATCGCAAATAAATAAATGTTCTTCCTTAAAATACAGGGTGCATACGTCTGGACACCCCTATGTTAAATTCCCATAGAGGCAGGCAGATTTTTATTTTTAAAGGCCAGTTACTTCATGGATCCAGGATACTATGCGTCCTGATAAAGTTCCCTTGGCCTTTGGAATTAAAATAGCCCCACATCATCACATAGCCTTCACCATACCTAGAGATTGGCATGGAGTACTTTTTATAAGATCATCTCTCAATGCAAATCAAACCAGCTTTTAGGCTAACTGAAATAAAACCATGCCAATCTCTAGGTATGGTGAAGGCTATGTGATAATGTGGGGCTATTTTAATTCCAAAGGCCAAGGGAACTTTATCAGGACGCATAGTATCCTGGATCCATGAAGTAACTGGCCTTTAAAAATAAAAATCTGCCTGCCTCTATGGGAATTTAACATAGGGGTGTCCAAACGTATGCACCCTGTATTTTAAGGAAGAACATTTATTTATTTACGATACATTATTCATTCACAAAGAAAATTGGTGTCCTTAAAGGTTGGATTTTTCCTAATTTTTTTTAATTAAGGCATTAAGTTCAATTTCCAAAAGATGATTTTTTATTCCTCTTTTTAGTCAACTTTAGCATGGGTGTCTAAACTTATGCATAGCACTGTATTTGCTGAATGAAATCTAATGCTTGTTTCTTGCTGATTCAAAAACTAGTGCCTGTTTTGCTCTAGAAAGTCTTTGTCACAAAAGACAGAAGAAGATGCTAACATGAGCCAGATGTTCTGCCACAACGCTGAGTGTTTTACTGCATCCAGACAGAGAGACAATCATTTATTTATGTGAATGTCTTTGACATTAAATGGAGTATTTGAGAGTTGTTGTTTTTTGCACTCATTGTAACACTTTCCACATTTGACTGCTTTTGTTATTTTGATAAGTGCATTAAAGCTTAAACATGCGTATATAATTTGAAATAAAAATCTTTGTGATATCACATTTTTTTATACTTTTTTGAGCATTGTCAAATGAGATCATATTAGGCCTTCTTTGTAGATCAGCAGATGCAGGGCTGTGTTATTGACAGAGTAGTTCACTATCAGCTCTTATATGTTTGTACAAATGACAGAAGTAAGGATGGACTGAGCACTCGTCCGCAGAAGCCGTCGCTCACACACACTCCTCACGGTGAGCAGCTGTTACACTGCATTTCAGCATCCAGCACATATAACCCAACATCTGCTGTGTTTCCAGAACAGCTCCACCGCATCATTACACACTCCACTGGCTCCTGAACACACTTACAGCGCTGCGTCACATGCTTCAGTTACAGCAATAACACATGTATATCAAATCAGCACATTCATCCTTCTTGCATATTTCTCATTTCTAATGCCAAAATTGGCTAACAATTTATAGTCCACTTTCTAACATTCTACTAACTTCGCAACTACGTTTCAACTTTACGTGTCTTGTGTCGACACGCCCCATGGAAGAGAGGGGTGGGGTGAGCAGTTGCTCATTATCATTATCATACGCACACACACACACACACACAAACACACACACACACACACACACCCACACCCACACACACTCACATACATACATGTACGCACACACACACACACACACACACACACACACATGCACACACAAACATGCACACACAGACACAAACACACACACACACACACACACACACACACACACACACACACACACACACACACACACTCACTCACTCGCACACACACACATGGATGCACATACACTCACACACACATACATACATGTACGCACACACACACACACACACTTATCCACAGCGATGTCTCTCCTCCGATTAGGTGAGCTCTCAGGAGAGCCATTGGGTACAAAACGTTAACATCTGGCATCCATTACAGGCCCAGATCAGTTGTGATTTGTCCATATGATGACTCTGGCCTAGCCAGACCTGGGGGGGGGGGAGGGGGGTTTCACTGACGACACACCAGCACTGCTGTCACTTCTGTTCACACCAGTGCGTGCACACACACACACACACACGGGCACACACACACTCTCTCTCTCTCTCTCTCTCTCTCTCTCTCTCTCTCTCTCTCTCTCTCTCTCTCTCTCTCTCTCTCTCTCACACACACACACACTCACTCACATGGAGCTTCACGTTGTAGCTCAATGCCATTCAACAAGCCGCACTGTAAACTTTGTAACACGTTCACATTAACAATCAACTGTCTTTTGTTCACTAGTAACAAGAAATTCTTTAAAGAAAATTGTCAATAAAACTTCTAACTTTAGGTTGCTAAATTGATCACATAATTTGTAATGAAAAAGTTTGCATTAGACAATTGAAGTATGAAAAATTACACATTTGATTTTACATCAGGAATTTGCAAAAATGATGAACGCTCTGCAGAACTGATAGAAAACAGTCATTACTGTTCATTCTCTCGCCATCGTTAACACGAGCGATCTGTTGCCTAGATCTGATATAGTGATTTGAGGCTTATAATGTACAGCATGCCTAGCTGTGTTCACAACCTTATTGCTTATGTTTATTAAAAGGGAAATAAAGCAATTTACAGATAACAATAAATTACTGTACTTAATATAAATCACACAACACCATGTGTGTTTCATTGGATAAATGACATTATAATATCCTCAGAAACTATGTGTAGAAGAAGTAAAATCCATCTAGGCATCCCTCAATCCATTGCAGGTTTGTTTTCACTAGAAACCATCTGTCATTTACATTTAAATGCTATTCAGATTCACCCAGTGTGACGGATTTCTTCTGGCACGAGGCCAGCGTCCCCGAGCTCACCAAACCTCCTGAAATAAAGGCCACACCTTTGACTTGCACAATGAAGTCTATAATATTTCATATTATAAATAAAACTAAATTTCTGGAAACCGTGATCTTCAAAAGAACAGCATTTGTTTAAAATAGAAACATTATAAATGTCTTTACTGTAAATTTTGATAAATTTCATGCATCCTATTTATATCTTCTGAATGGTATGTCAAGGTTTCCACAAAAATATGAAGCAGCACAACTGTTTTCAACATTGATAATAATCATAAATGTTTCTTGAGCATCAAATCATCTTATTAGAATGGATCATGTGACACTGAAGACTGGAGTAATGATGCTGAACATTCAGCTTTGATCACAGGAATAACTTAAATTTTACAACATTTTCAGAGTTATTTTAAATTCTAATAATTTTTTTTTTTTAAATTATCACATAAATGCAACCTTGGTGAGCATAAGATACCTCTTTCTTAAACAATCCTGATTATTACAAACTTTTGACCAATGGTCAAGTGCTCAACGACAGTTCATCTGAATCAGGAACCAGTGCAGATCATGTTGTACTCTGCATACTACAACACTGAGCGCACTATAATGAGCACTTGGAGCATACGCTTGCATTGCACCATCTGCATCCATTGGTTTTTACCCTGTGCCACGCGTGGAGCGTTGGTTAAGCCAAACTGTCAGTGTCTCAGCGCTAACTAGCGTCTCTCTCAGCGGCCGACGAGAGCTGACAGCCAGCCATTTACCAAAAGCCTGCATGATGTGCCCTAATTAGTGTACACCACTCCCCTTTGTGTGTGTGATTAAGTAGTAACTGTATCAATTTTGCTCAATCAGATTTGTTTGAGATAATGCGCCTCTGGAGAGGCAATCCATACGCTTGCCTAATGGAGAATCATCTCGCATTATTCCGCCGCTGGTACCAACCTGTGTTCAATGCATTCGTTTTAAGGCCTCGAAACGTGTCATAGTATGCAATATGTACACGAATTTGACATTTTTATCTGAATTGTAAAGTCGATAACATCTATTTCTGAGTAAAACTGACAAATGAATAAAAGAAATCCATCGTGTCCATTACTCTCATTGTGTGTGCCGACATCATTTTGTCAAACAATGTCCCCTACAGTGAGGGGCACTAGCGTACTTCTCTATGCCAAGACACGAGCTGGCACACACAGACATCTTACATCTCGCTTTATCTGCATTTTCAAACTTTCTGTCAGCTGTGCCACAAAGAATTAATGGTGCATTCACGTCACGTGGGAATTACCATAACCGCAAGTTGCTGAGTGGTGATCTGCTTTTGTCAAATTCATAATTAGAAGTAGAAAATTCAAAAACCGAAGCAAAAAGTAGAATTTTCCTAAAAGCAATAATTTACAGTATATGGCAAATAATGACAAATGGTCATACAATGGTCAATGTTTCACAGGGTTGGGGTTTGGTTTAGATAGCAGATGGGAGTGCAAAGAAAGATATATACAAAGATATAGACATATTAAAGGGATCATGTAGTAAAGTTTGTTGATAAGGGAAGAAGGAGGCGGGAACCAGCAAACTTTTAAAGACTTTTTATAAAATGTAATTCTGTACAGTCTGTGCAGAGACACAAACCAGCTGTTTAAACAAAGCGAATGTTCTTTCACTCTTCCATTTGTCCTGTTGTTGACAGACTCAAGTCCGTCAGAAACTGAACACACATCTGTATATCAGTATATCAGCGTCAGTCATTATAATCTGAAAACATCTGTATACTGTATCAGTGTATCAGCGTCAGTCATTATAATCTGAACACACATCTGTATACTGTATCAGTGTAGACAGCTTCAGTCATTATAATCTGAACACACATCTGTATACTGTATCAGTGTAGACAGCGTCAGTCATTATAATCTGAACACACATCTGTATACTGTATCAGTGTATCAGCGTCAGTCATTATAATCTGAACACACATCTGTATACTGTATCAGTGTATCAGCGTCAGTCATTATAATCTGAACACACATCTGTATACTGTATCAGTGTATCAGCGTCACTCATAATAATCTGAACACACATCTGTATACTGTATCAGTGTATCAGCGTCACTCATAATAATCTGAACACACATCTGTATACTGTATCAGTGTATCAGCGTCAGTCATTATAATCTGAACACACATCTGTATACTGTATCAGTGTATCAGCGTCAGTCATTATAATCTGAACACACATCTGTATACTGTATCACTGTATCAGTGTCAGTCATTATAATCTGAACACACATCTGTATACTGTATCAGTGTAGACAGCGTCAGTCACTATAATCTGAACACACATCTGTATACTGTATCAGTGTATCAGCGTCAGTCATTATAATCTGAACACACATCTGTATACTGTATCAGTGTATCAGCGTCACTCATAATAATCTGAACACACATCTGTATACTGTATCAGTGTATCAGCGTCACTCATAATAATCTGAACACACATCTGTATACTGTATCAGTGTAGACAGCGTCAGTCATTATAATCTGAACACACATCTGTATACTGTATCAGTGTATCAGCGTCACTCATAATAATCTGAACACACATCTGTATACTGTATCAGTGTATCAGTGTCAGTCATTATAATCTGAACACACATCTGTATACTGTATCAGTGTATCAGCGTCACTCATAATAATCTGAACACACATCTGTATACTGTATCAGTGTATCAGCGTCAGTCATTATAATCTGAACACACATCTGTATACTGTATCAGTGTATCAGTGTCAGTCATTATAATCTGAACACACATCTGTATACTGTATCAGTGTATCAGCGTCACTCATAATAATCTGAACACACATCTGTATACTGTATCAGTGTATCAGCGTCAGTCATTATAATCTGAACACACATCTGTATACTGTATCAGTGTAGACAGCGTCAATCATAATAATCTGAACACACATCTGTATACTGTATCAGTGTATCAGCGTCAGTCATTATAATCTGAACACACATCTGTATACTGTATCAGTGTATCAGCGTCAGTCATTATAATCTGAACACACATCTGTATACTGTATCAGTGTATCAGCGTCACTCATAATAATCTGAACACACATCTGTATACTGTATCAGTGTATCAGCGTCACTCATAATAATCTGAACACACATCTGTATACTGTATCAGTGTAGACAGCGTCAGTCATTATAATCTGAACACACATCTGTATACTGTATCAGTGTATCAGCGTCACTCATAATAATCTGAACACACATCTGTATACTGTATCAGTGTATCAGCGTCAGTCATTATAATCTGAACACACATCTGTATACTGTATCAGTGTATCAGCATCAGTCATTATAATCTGAACACACATCTGTATACTGTATCAGTGTATCAGCGTCAGTCACTATAATCTGAACACACATCTGTATACTGTATCAGTGTAGACAGCGTCAGTCATTATAATCTGAACACACATCTGTATACTGTATCAGTGTATCAGCGTCACTCATAATAATCTGAACACACATCTGTATACTGTATCAGTGTATCAGCGTCAGTCATTATAATCTGAACACACATCTGTATACTGTATCAGTGTATCAGCGTCAGTCATTTTAATCTGAACACACATCTGTATACTGTATCAGTGTATCAGCATCAGTCATTATAATCTGAACACACATCTGTATACTGTATCAGTGTATCAGCGTCAGTCATTATAATCTGAACACACTTCTGTATACTGTATCAGTGTATCAGTGTCAGTCATTATAATCTGAACACACATCTGTATACTGTATCAGTGTATCAGCGTCAGTCATTATAATCTGAACACACATCTGTATACTGTATCAGTGTATCAGCGTCAGTCATTTTAATCTGAACACACATCTGTATACTGTATCAGTGTATCAGCATCAGTCATTATAATCTGAACACACATCTGTATACTGTATCAGTGTATCAGCGTCAGTCATTATAATCTGAACACACTTCTGTATACTGTATCAGTGTATCAGTGTCAGTCATTATAATCTGAACACACATCTGTATACTGTATCAGTGTATCAGCGTCAGTCATTATAATCTGAACACACATCTGTATACTGTATCAGTGTATCAGCGTCAGTCATTATAATCTGAACACACATCTGTATACTGTATCAGTGTATCAGCGTCAGTCATAATAATCTGAACACACATCTGTATACTGTATCAGTGTATCAGTGTCAGTCATTATAATCTGAACACACATCTGTATACTGTATCAGTGTAGACAGCGTCAGTCATTATAATCTGACACACATCTGTGTATCAGTGTAGACAGCGTCAGTCATTATAATCTGAACACACATCTGTATACTGTATCAGTGTATCAGCGTCAGTCATTATAATCTGACACACATCTGTGTATCAGTGTAGACAGCGTCAGTCATTATAATCTGAACACACATCTGTATACTGTATCAGTGTATCAGCGTCACTCATAATAATCTGAACACACATCTGTATACTGTATCAGTGTATCAGCGTCAGTCATTATAATCTGAACACAGTTCTGTATACTGTATCAGTGTATCAGCGTCAGTCATAATCTGAACACACATCTGTATACTGTATCAGTGTATCAGCGTCAGTCATTATAATCTGACACACATCTGTGTATCAGTGTAGACAGCGTCAGTCATTATAATCTGAACACACATCTGTATACTGTATCAGTGTATCAGCGTCACTCATAATAATCTGAACACACATCTGTACACTGTATCAGTGTATCAGCGTCAGTCATTATAATCTGAACACACATCTGTATACTGTATCAGTGTATCAGCGTCACTCATAATAATCTGAACACACATCTGTATACTGTATCAGTGTATCAGCGTCAGTCATTATAATCTGAACACACATCTGTATACTGTATCAGTGTATCAGCGTCAGTCATTATAATCTGAACACACATCTGTATACTGTATCAGTGTATCAGCGTCAGTCATTATAATCTGTACACACATCTGTATACTGTATCAGTGTATCAGCGTCAGTCATTATAATCTGAACACACATCTGTATACTGTATCAGTGTATCAGCGTCAGTCATTATAATCTGAACACACTTCTGTATACTGTATCAGTGTAGACAGCGTCAGTCATTATAATCTGAACACACATCTGTATACTGTATCAGTGTATCAGCGTCAGTCATTATAATCTGAACACACATCTGTATACTGTATCAGTGTATCAGCGTCAGTCATTATAATCTGAACACACATCTGTATACTGTATCAGTGTATCAGCGTCAGTCATTATAATCTGTACACACATCTGTATACTGTATCAGTGTATCAGCGTCAGTCATTATAATCTGAACACACATCTGTATACTGTATCAGTGTAGACAGCGTCAGTCATTATAATCTGAACACACATCTGTATACTGTATCAGTGTATCAGCGTCAGTCACTATAATCTGAACACACATCTGTATACTGTATCAGTGTAGACAGCGTCAGTCATTATAATCTGAACACACATCTGTATACTGTATCAGTGTAGACAGCGTCAGTCACTATAATCTGAACACACATCTGTATACTGTATCAGTGTAGACAGCGTCAGTCATTATAATCTGAACACACATCTGTATACTGTATCAGTGTAGACAGCGTCAGTCACTATAATCTGAACACACATCTGTATACTGTATCAGTGTATCAGCGTCAGTCATTATAATCTGAACACACATCTGTATACTGTATCAGTGTAGACAGCGTCAGTCATTATAATCTGAACACACATCTGTATACTGTATCAGTGTATCAGCGTCAGTCACTATAATCTGAACACACATCTGTATACTGTATCAGTGTCAGTCATTATAATCTGAACACACATCTGTATACTGTATCAGTGTAGACAGCGTCAGTCATTATAATCTGAACACACATCTGTATACTGTATCAGTGTATCAGCGTCAGTCATTATAATCTGAACACACATCTGTATACTGTATCAGTGTATCAGCGTCAGTCATTATAATCTGAACACACATCTGTATACTGTATCAGTGTAGACAGCGTCAGTCATTATAATCTGAACACACATCTGTATACTGTATCAGTGTATCAGCGTCAGTCATTATAATCTGAACACACATCTGTATACTGTATCAGTGTAGACAGCGTCAGTCATTATAATCTGAACACACATCTGTATACTGTATCAGTGTATCAGTGTCAGTCACTATAATCTGAACACACTTCTGTATACTGTATCAGTGTATCAGCGTCAGTCATTATAATCTGACACACATCTGTGTATCAGTGTAGACAGCGTCAGTCATTATAATCTGAACACACATCTGTATACTGTATCAGTGTATCAGCGTCACTCATAATAATCTGAACACACATCTGTATACTGTATCAGTGTATCAGCGTCAGTCATTATAATCTGAACACAGTTCTGTATACTGTATCAGTGTATCAGCGTCAGTCATAATCTGAACACACATCTGTATACTGTATCAGTGTATCAGCGTCAGTCATTATAATCTGACACACATCTGTGTATCAGTGTAGACAGCGTCAGTCATTATAATCTGAACACACATCTGTATACTGTATCAGTGTATCAGCGTCACTCATAATAATCTGAACACACATCTGTATACTGTATCAGTGTATCAGCGTCAGTCATTATAATCTGAACACACATCTGTATACTGTATCAGTGTATCAGCGTCACTCATAATAATCTGAACACACATCTGTATACTGTATCAGTGTATCAGCGTCAGTCATTATAATCTGAACACACATCTGTATACTGTATCAGTGTATCAGCGTCACTCATAATAATCTGAACACACATCTGTATACTGTATCAGTGTATCAGCGTCAGTCATTATAATCTGAACACACATCTGTATACTGTATCAGTGTATCAGCGTCAGTCATTATAATCTGAACACACTTCTGTATACTGTATCAGTGTATCAGCGTCAGTCATTATAATCTGAACACACATCTGTATACTGTATCAGTGTATCAGCGTCAGTCATTATAATCTGAACACACATCTGTATACTGTATCAGTGTATCAGCGTCAGTCATTATAATCTGTACACACATCTGTATACTGTATCAGTGTATCAGCGTCAGTCATTATAATCTGAACACACATCTGTATACTGTATCAGTGTATCAGCGTCAGTCACTATAATCTGAACACACATCTGTATACTGTATCAGTGTAGACAGCGTCAGTCATTATAATCTGAACACACATCTGTATACTGTATCAGTGTAGACAGCGTCAGTCACTATAATCTGAACACACATCTGTATACTGTATCAGTGTATCAGCGTCAGTCATTATAATCTGAACACACATCTGTATACTGTATCAGTGTAGACAGCGTCAGTCATTATAATCTGAACACACATCTGTATACTGTATCAGTGTATCAGCGTCAGTCACTATAATCTGAACACACATCTGTATACTGTATCAGTGTATCAGTGTCAGTCATTATAATCTGAACACACATCTGTATACTGTATCAGTGTATCAGTGTCAGTCATTATAATCTGAACACACATCTGTATACTGTATCAGTGTAGACAGCGTCAGTCATTATAATCTGAACACACATCTGTATACTGTATCAGTGTATCAGCGTCAGTCATTATAATCTGAACACATATCTGTATACTGTATCAGTGTATCAGCGTCAGTCATTATAATCTGAACACACATCTGTATACTGTATCAGTGTAGACAGCGTCAGTCATTATAATCTGAACACACATCTGTATACTGTATCAGTGTATCAGCGTCAGTCATTATAATCTGAACACACATCTGTATACTGTATCAGTGTAGACAGCGTCAGTCATTATAATCTGAACACACATCTGTATACTGTATCAGTGTATCAGTGTCAGTCACTATAATCTGAACACACTTCTGTATACTGTATCAGTGTATCAGCGTCAGTCATTATAATCTGAACACACATCTGTATACTGTATCAGTGTATCAGCGTCAATCACTATAATCTGAACACACATCTGTAAACTGTATCAGTGTATCAGCGTCAGTCACTATAATCTGAACACACATCTGTATACTGTATCAGTGTATCAGCGTCAGTCATTATAATCTGAACACACATCTGTATACTGTATCAGTGTAGACAGCGTCAGTCATTATAATCTGAACACACATCTGTATACTGTATCAGTGTATCAGCGTCAATCACTATAATCTGAACACACATCTGTATACTGTATCAGTGTAGACAGCATCAGTCATTATAATCTGAACACACATCTGTATACTGTATCAGTGTAGACAGCGTCAGTCATTATAATCTGAACACACATCTGTATACTGTATCAGTGTAGACAGCGTCAGTCATTATAATCTGAACACACATCTGTATACTGTATCAGTGTATCAGCGTCAATCACTATAATCTGAACACACATCTGTATACTGTATCAGTGTATCAGCGTCAGTCATTATAATCTGAACACACATCTGTATACTGTATCAGTGTATCAGCGTCAATCACTATAATCTGAACACACATCTGTATACTGTATCAGTGTAGACAGCGTCAGTCATTATAATCTGAACACACATCTGTATACTGTATCAGTGTATCAGCGTCAATCACTATAATCTGAACACACATCTGTATACTGTATCAGTGTAGACAGCGTCAGTCATTATAATCTGAACACACATCTGTATACTGTATCAGTGTATCAGCGTCAATCACTATAATCTGAACACACATCTGTATACTGTATCAGTGTAGACAGCATCAGTCATTATAATCTGAACACACATCTGTATACTGTATCAGTGTATCAGCATCAGTCATTATAATCTGAACACACATCTGTATACTGTATCAGTGTAGACAGCGTCAGTCACTATAATCAGAACACACATCTGTATACTGTATCAGTGTATCAGCGTCAGTCATAATAATCTGAACACACATCTGTATACTGTATCAGTGTATCAGCGTCAGTCATTATAATCTGAACACACATCTGTATACTGTATCAATGTAGACAGTGTCACTCATTATAATCTAAACACACATCTGTATACTGTATCAGTGTAGACAGCATCAGTCATTATAATCTGAACACACATCTGTATACTGTATCAGTGTGTCAGTGTCAGTCACTATAATCTGAACACACATCTGTATACTGTATCAGTGTAGACAGCATCACTCATTATAATCTGAACACACATCTGTATACTGTATCAGTGTAGACAGCGTCAGTCACTATAATCTGAACACACATCTGTATACTGTATCAGTGTATCAGCGTCAGTCATTATAATCTGAACACACATCTGTATACTGTATCAGTGTAGACAGCGTCAGTCATTATAATCTGAACACACATCTGTATACTGTATCAGTGTAGACAGCGTCAGTCATTATAATCTAAACACACATCTGTATACTGTATCAGTGTATCAGCGTCAGTCATTATAATCTGAACACACATCTGTATACTGTATCAGTGTATCAGCGTCAGTCATTATAATCTGAACACACATCTGTATACTGTATCAGTGTATCAGCGTCAGTCATAATAATCTGAACACACATCTGTATACTGTATCACTGTATCAGTGTCAGTCATTATAATCTGAACACACTTCTGTATACTGTATCAGTGTAGACAGCGTCAGTCATTATAATCTGAACACACATCTGTATACTGTATCAGTGTAGACAGCGTCAGTCACTATAATCTGAACACACATCTGTATACTGTATCAGTGTATCAGCGTCAGTCATTATAATCTGAACACACATCTGTATACTGTATCAGTGTATAAGCGTCAGTCATTATAATATGAACACACATCTGTATACTGTATCAGTGTAGACAGCGTCAGTCACTATAATCTGAACACACATCTGTATACTGTATCAGTGTATCAGCGTCAGTCATTATAATCTGAACACACATCTGTATACTGTATCAGTGTAGACAGCGTCAGTCATTATAATCTGAACACACATCTGTATACTGTATCAGTGTATCAGCGTCAGTCACTATAATCTGAACACACATCTGTATACTGTATCAGTGTATCAGTGTCAGTCATTATAATCTGAACACACATCTGTATACTGTATCAGTGTAGACAGCGTCAGTCATTATAATCTGAACACACATCTGTATACTGTATCAGTGTATCAGCGTCAGTCATTATAATCTGAACACACATCTGTATACTGTATCAGTGTATCAGCGTCAGTCATTATAATCTGAACACACATCTGTATACTGTATCAGTGTATCAGTGTCAGTCACTATAATCTGAACACACTTCTGTATACTGTATCAGTGTATCAGCGTCAGTCATTATAATCTGAACACACATCTGTATACTGTATCAGTGTATCAGCGTCAATCACTATAATCTGAACACACATCTGTAAACTGTATCAGTGTATCAGCGTCAGTCACTATAATCTGAACACACATCTGTATACTGTATCAGTGTATCAGCGTCAGTCACTATAATCTGAACACACATCTGTATACTCTATCAGTGTAGACAGCGTCAGTCATTATAATCTGAACACACATCTGTATACTGTATCAGTGTATCAGCGTCAATCACTATAATCTGAACACACATCTGTAAACTGTATCAGTGTATCAGCGTCAGTCACTATAATCTGAACATACATCTGTATACTGTATCAGTGTAGACAGCGTCAGTCATTATAATCTGAACATACATCTGTATACTGTATCAGTGTATCAGCATCAGTCATTATAAATCTGAACACACATCTGTATACTGTATCAGTGTAGACGGCGTCAATCATTATAATCTGAACACACATCTGTATACTGTATCAGTGTAGACAGCATCAGTCATTATAATCTGAACACACATCTGTATACTGTATCAGTGTATCAGCATCAGTCATTATAAATCTGAACACACGTCTGTATACTGTATCAGTGTATCAGCGTCATTCATTATAATCTGAACACACATCTGTATACTGTATCAGTGTAGACAGCATCAGTCATTATAATCTGAACACACATCTGTATACTGTATCAGTGTATCAGCATCAGTCATTATAATCTAAACACACATCTGTATACTGTATCAGTGTAGACAGCGTCAGTCACTATAATCAGAACACACATCTGTATACTGTATCAGTGTATCAGCGTCAGTCATTATAATCTGAACACACATCTGTATACTGTATCAGTGTAGACAGTGTCACTCATTATAATCTAAACACACATCTGTATACTGTATCAGTGTAGACAGCATCAGTCATTATAATCTGAACACACATCTGTATACTGTATCAGTGTAGACAGTGTCACTCATTATAATCTAAACACACATCTGTATACTGTATCAGTGTAGACAGCATCAGTCATTATAATCTGAACACACATCTGTATACTGTATCAGTGTATCAGTGTCAGTCACTATAATCTGAACACACATCTGTATACTGTATCAGTGTAGACAGTGTCACTCATTATAATCTGAACACACATCTGTATACTGTATCAGTGTAGACAGCGTCAGTCACTATAATCTGAACACACATCTGTATACTGTATCAGTGTATCAGCGTCAGTCATTATAATCTGAACACACATCTGTATACTGTATCAGTGTAGACAGCGTCAGTCATTATAATCTGAACACACATCTGTATACTGTATCAGTGTAGACAGCGTCAGTCATTATAATCTGAACACACATCTGTATACTGTATCAGTGTAGGCAGCGTCAGTCATTATAATCTGAACACACATCTGTATACTGTATCAGTGTATCAGCGTCAGTCACTATAATCTGAACACACATCTGTATACTGTATCAGTGTATCAGCGTCAGTCATTATAATCTGAACACACATCTGTATACTGTATCAGTGTAGACAGCGTCAGTCACTATAATCTGAACACACATCTGTATACTGTATCAGTGTATCAGCGTCAGTCATTATAATCTGAACACACATCTGTATACTGTATCAGTGTATCAGCATCAGTCATTATAATCTGAACACACTTCTGGATACTGTATCAGTGTATCAGCGTCAGTCATTATAATCTGAACACACTTCTGTATACTGTATCAGTGTATCAGCGTCACTCATTATAATCTGAACACACATCTGTATACTGTATCAGTGTATCAGCGTCAGTCATTATAATCTGAACACACATCTGTATACTGTATCAGTGTATCAGCGTCAGTCATTATAATCTGAACACACATCTGTATACTGTATCAGTGTATCAGCGTCAGTCACTATAATCTGAACACACATCTGTATACTGTATCAGTGTATCAGCGTCAGTCACTATAATCTGAACACACATCTGTATACTGTATCAGTGTATCAGCGTCAGTCATTATAATCTGAACACACATCTGTATACTGTATCAGTGTATCAGCGTCAGTCATTATAATCTGAACACACATCTGTATACTGTATCAGTGTATCAGCATCAGTCATTATAATCTGAACACACTTCTGTATACTGTATCAGTGTATCAGCGTCAGTCATTATAATCTGAACACACATCTGTATACTGTATCAGTGTAGGCAAAAGGAAGGCACTGATTTCTAAACTTCATGCAAATTAGTCAACAAACATTTTGAAAAGGAATTTAAAAATAAAATATGTAGCGCCAAATTTGTCTGTCAGTATTTTATACTATTCTTTATACTTATCTCATGAGGACTAGGGTTGGGAATTATAAGACATTGTCCAGTTCCGGTTCTGCCTAACGAATCCTGTTTATATAAGTACATTGATTCTCTAGTCAGGTGGTATGCAGGAAAGGTTGCGTGTGTCATTTCTGCACCACTAGTGGCACCAAATGGAACTGCAGCTTCCCATCATGCCCCTGATTGCATGTACAGTTACTCCCGCCCCCAAAGTCCCGTCATTTGTAAAGTTGGATAGCTCAAGTGAGCAACATTTACAAAGCACTTACAGTTCGACCGACCTACTTATATAGTTGTATCTGAACATTCAACTGGAATAGGAGAAAGTATTCAAGCAACATCATTAAAACATTTACACAATGCACACTTCTTCTTCGAGTGAACCCTGGTGACCCAACATCTTACAGAGCATGTTCACCTCATGCTCCATTAGCCACGGCAGCTTTCAAGCATGTGTCGGACTACAATTTAAATAAACACACATCCGTTGATCACACCAACTCCCTAAAACCTCCCTCTCTGTGACCAGAAGGCCGGGTGCCGTGAGGACCTCGCTCGTTGGCGGTTGACAATCAAGGACATTTCGTTTTCGGCAATATCAGGGCAGTAACATTCTCCCAGGGAGTCCCTTATCCATAGGCTACTGGCAGACAGACAAACACTCAGTGACAGCCATTTATGGCCAACTAGTGAACGCCATCTGTCAGACACAGTAGGAGAACATTACGGAGCACAGAACTGAGAGCCTCGCTCTTTTATGTTGTCGTATTTAGAGTAAAAAGGGATGCCAAATGCTGACTTGGATGTTGTAGATTGACTAACACAAAAAGGATCTGCTTCTCTGTCATTTAGCTCCAGGTTTTGTGCTTTCTTGCTTAGTCTGTTTAGCTTGTAATTTGGTTATCTGCAATGAAGTCCTTCCAGGATGAACACTGAAGAATTATCAATTTAAATGAGGACATTATGCTTGAAGTTTCTGCCCTGTAACGGAAGAATGACGGTGTTGTAAACGGGTGATATGATGCGCAAAAGTACTTTATTAAAAATTAATAAAGCCGCTCCAGGCCAGTGCAAACGGTGGACTGATTTCCACATAGCGTTTTAAACATACACTGTCAAAAAAATAAGAATAATCTAAGAAAAAACTATTCTGTCTTTCTAAACGTTTTAAATTAAATGTGTTCCTTGCCGTTTCTTCGTAGTAGTGGTATTTGCAAGCAATGTCTGAGTGAAAATTGTCTCTACACCATTTTTTCCCAGTGTACCATAGTGTGAACAATAGCAAACGTGGACATGGCCGCTTTAACTGCACAATTAACATGCAAATGAGCGGTGACACTAATGGCTGTTGCAAAACGCTCTTATGATGGAAATATGCTTTCTGTTTTGGCTGTATGGGATAAACATTTGTCTATGAAATCAGCTGATGACAGGCCTTAGGCATTCCCCGGGGGCAGCGCAAAATGGCTCATGCACCTGCCACCTAATTCAGCCCGGGACATGGACTAGAGTAACTGGCAGGCATAATGAACTGCATTCATCCTGTCAGCAGAGTCAATAACTTATCCCCTCAACTGCTTTTGTTCTAGCCGAAGCTTGCGGGTTCCTCCGATGTGCCCCATGCCCTTATTCAACTGAAATTTATTTTCAATTGCAGCCCCCGGTGTTGCCCGGCACAAGCCTGGCTTTGACGGGACTCTCTTTAGCCCTGGGCCTGGAGCATTGTTAGCGTCCGCGTCTATTGTTCGAGACCTTTGAGCGGTCGGATGGTAATAAGGCCACTCTCGAAAGTGTAAAATCTCAAGTGTTTCCAGTAACAGGTGTGTCCACTGACGAGGACAACCCATTTGTCATGTGTGGAAAGAAAGGCCTCCACTTAGCGTAGCTGTCTTTTGGACAGCGGCCGCAGGGAAATTACCCGGGAGCTTGGGAGTCTCTTCCAACCCCGCTTGACCCCTCCGAGTTTACGGCTGGCAATCTGCTGCCTTCAGTGGACTGAAGCGTTTGTGCTACATTAACTGTGCTTTGCATCAGTTGAGCAAATGGGTGCAAGGATTTTTCGACAGGTCAAGTCTGAGTTAAAATTTTCGGTGGCTGTGACTGTAAAATTTCCACATTTACTGCTAATGAGTTATGGTTAGGTTTAGGAGAAAGGGTAGAGTTATGGTCTGGATTATAGCATTATAGTTTTTTTGGGTAAGGCTTGAGTTATGGTTAAGGAGTAGAGTTAACAGTGTAACGACAAATGTTAATTAATGCACATATTTTAAATGCACCAACATGCATGTACATAATACGTGTATCGTATCACATGGATAAGCACATAGTAGGCTAGTTACATGCAAACCTCTGATTTTGAGAGATTTTAATTCAAAATGAGCAGCTGAGCTGAGTTTCGTTAACCCGACCATTGCTAACCTAGAAACGTGCGGCAGAGAAAACTATCTCACCTTTGTAAAAAGGAGCTGCAAACAAACATGTTATCATAACAATCAGAATGGTTAATGAAGCACCAGCAGGAAATGAGTTTATTAACCACCAAACTGTAATTAAAGGAAACAAAGGGAGAGGCATGGAGCGAAAAATACCATGAGGCGTTTAATTTCCTTTCGAGCAAGTGTGTGAGAATTGCTTTGCGCAGAGCTCTCATTGGCTACATCAGCGGTCTCACAGATGCTTTTTTGGAAGACATAACACATAAACACAGACTTTGACAAATGACAGATTCTGACTCCAGAAGCGCACGATAGTTACCGCATGCTGCTTTCCATTTTGCTAGCCTGCAGCTTAGGCACTTTTTGGAACACAAAACAATCTAGAAGCAAGAATTAGACAGACCATAATATACTGTAGTAAAGCCTTCTAAGTATTAACCTTTGACAGACATTAAAGTCACCATATTATTAATAAATATTACAGTATTTATTATAAATTATTTATCTGTGCGTATCATTATTTTTTATTTATTTTTATGAATGTGTCCTCATAATCTTGAATCAAAATAACTTCCCCTCCCTTCTCTGATGACGCGTGCAATGGTGCGTGGGCGGGACAACCTGTCAATCAAATGACATCGAACAATAGCAAACAAAAACCATCATGATCCAATCAATTGCCCGTGTACAAATTAAAATCAAGCCTACGTTATAACCTATGTCTCAGTAGGAAAAAAATATCTATATTTCATTTCATGACGACTTTATTGATGCCTCAAGTCATGTGATGGATGATAAAATGACCAGGAATCATATAGCCATATCTAAAATAGGCCTATCGCAGAGACATATGGGATGGGCCATTTTCACCACCAAAAACGCCGGTATCACTAACATTTTTAGAAAATATAAAATACTTTTCGAACCACCTCATTTAAAATTTGTTTGATAATTTCAGTCTTACGTGATGTAAATACACAAGTTTCAGAATATTGAGCCCTTGTGCAAGACCTACCGAGTTCCGATGGCGATTGTCTGAAACTAACACTGATTGGTCAACGTCGGTTGAATCACCAAATGGTGTAGCTAAGCTTATACGAATTCAACACAAAAATAATCGTCGTTAAGCTCCACTCGTGATAAAATTGCACTCTGGGCCCGCCCTTGTCTGTTTGAAGGCTGTCAAATTTAATGTTTTTTTTTACTAATTTTTTTTTTTTTTTTTTTGTATTTTTATTGATGATTTTTAAAAAGAAAATGACACATGTATGCCTACAACATTAGGGAAAAAAGGGGAACAAAGAGGGGGGAAAGCAATAGAACCAGATATTATGTTTTTGGGCAAGTATTTCACATAGGCTATAGGTTCAGTACTGTTCTGTCATTGATTGTTTATTACAATACTCAATCCATTTCTTCCAGTATTTTAGAAACAGGTCCTTTTTAAGTCTCAAAATAAAAGTCAAATCTTCCATATTGTATATTTCTTTAACAATTTGTATCCATTCACCAAGTTAGGGATGTCCTGCCTTGTAATAGCCTACTCTTCTTGCATACTACACTTAATATATTAACAATAGTTCTCTTACAACACAGAGTGCATAATGTTTCCAAGATAGGCTACAATGTTGTGAAATCTCTTGGTATTTCATATCCTAAAATCTTTTGTATTTCCATCAAAACCATGTTCCAGAAAGGTAATATTTTTTGGGTAACTCCAGAATAAGTGAAGATGGTCAACATCTAAATGTTTTTTACATTTAATGTTACATTATTCACCTTGACTTGTAGGCTACACTTCACCTGGGGTTCAAAATGTGATAGGTCTTTATTCACCTTTATATATATATTTAACCATCTATAAAGTGATTAGGATGCTGAGAAAAATAGATACAATTTACATAAACCAAATCTATCCTATTTTTTATTTTATTTTTTAACTCTTTTGAACTTCTGCATTATTTCAAGCACCGCTATTTACTTAAGGAACTGCAAACTTATTGTCACACGAACACTAATCATCAAGCGATCTACAGAACCCAGTTCCTTAACTTGTCGTAACGACAAATACTAATTCGCTGATTCTGAAAATCAGTGGATAAATGAATGCTTTGCACAGTAGAACGAATCCAATTACGCAAATACCTATTGCCAACGCGGCGTTTTTCAAGCGCGCGCTGCGTTCCCGCCATCTGCCTCGAGCCCTGGCCAGTGTTCACACACCGTTTGTAGTCCCTAAAAACAAAGTGTAAAACTAGCTCGCCCAGGCTCTTCTTGTTACTTGTCTAAAAAGGGGGCTTGAGCCCCTCAACGAGTTAGTTACAAAGAGCTTTTTAATCCTTCGCCTCATTTACATCCCTCAAGAATAGAGTCCTGAATATCTAATCTTCTGCATTTAGGCTCCTGTAATCCGCACGCGCTCTCTGATGTTTTCTTCTCCCATTCCCATATGAACAATTAACTTGTAATCTCTACAAACATACATTCAGCTGCTGTCTGTGAAAGCACCCGAGGGACTGCCTTTGTGTTTCAAATGTGTCCAGTGCAACTTTATGATTTACTTCTGCCGCTGATATACAGGAAATATTCTATTATTTTCATGGATGCCAATATTTCCTTCAGCGATTTTCATTAAAAACAAAACAAACAAAAAAATTAACAGAATAGATTAACCAAATAAAGCATTGGTCCCTCACAATAAAAATATAAAATATAATGTTTTATTATGTTACTTTATTTAAAATTGTTCTTCTTATTATTATTATTATTATAGGCTAATATACATTGATGTAACATTCTCTCCAATAGGCTGCTCGTTTTTAATCATTATACCAATGATAAAGATTTTCTCATAAAATTAATTTTGCCGTTACAACTCTCAGAATGAAATATGTGTAAAAGTACCGTGTAGATTTTTTATTTTGTTGCTATCATTGAAACCGTATTTTTTAATTTTCGTTTACATTCAGACGGCATGTTTTATAGCATGTTTAAGGACATTCCATCTATTTTCTTTCTTTGTTTCATTCTTTATGTCTTATATATGAATTTATGGTTAAGGTGCCTGTGTTACATTGTAATTATACATTTGAGTAATATTAAATACTATAGGGATAGGATTAGGTTTGGTTTAGGGTTAGTTGCATGTAGGCTAAGTATGCTTATAGTTATTACTATGTAACACATGTAACAATGACACTGGAATTAATTTATCTTTATGTTGAGTGGCCAAGGCAATAATTTCTGTCTGTGACGAATTACGTTTTGAAAATTGTTTTAAGTGTGTAAAATATTTAATTGTATATTAAACGAACTTTTTATATTGCAAATAGATAATTGTCTCTACATTCAGTAATTATTTTTGATATGTAGGAGCGGACTGAGCATTTTTCTTTTGTTGCAATAACTATATAAGGCACAATAAATGTAATATGCACAACATGTTACAAAATATACAAAACAAAACAGATCTTTTCTTTCTCTCTCTCTTTTTTTTTTTTTTTTACAGCAACGTTTTATTGAAATTTCATCCAGGAACACTGGGCAATAATAAATATCTCATTTGTCAACAAGAATGTACAAAAATAAAGACCACGGCAATCTCTCTGGAATAACAAAAATTTCCCAGGAAAAAAGATCATGCTCATGCTGAAGAATTTCAAATAAAGATACGACACACTGAAGGTTCAGCTATTACTCAGGCAGACAATGGACGAATAAAAGAATCGAAAGAGAGATCATCAGAACAACACTCTAATGCGAACTAAATCCACAGTCGTACAGTTTCCATCTGAAATGCCATTTCACAATCCTTGTTACAAGGAACATGTGGGTTTCGTCTTTTCACGCCCTTTGCAGAAAGACACATGCACGCGCCTCATCATCATCACATCACATGATCAACAGGTAGCCTTACGCAACTTTACCATGTTAGCCACATTTGCGCCAAAACGCCTAGAGATGGGTAACACTTTATTTTACAGTGTCCTTGACATATGTAACATGTATAATAACTATAAATTATGCATAAATGCATGCAACTAACTCTAAACCAAACCAGACCCTAATCCCATTTAATTAATATTACCATAAATGTATAATTAAACTGTAACAAAGACACCTTAAAATAAAGTGTAACCGAGATTTGTAACGCTGAAGCACATACAATGTCAGAAAGGAGATCCCGCATTATAATTATTATTTTTTGGCGGACAATATGGTTACCAAAGTAAGCTCGCGCAAGGGGAGTGCTCGCGTTTCCAGGGCAACTTCAAACACATAAGATTCCATTTCGAATAGAACAATTTACTCTCATTTACAGTGAATGTACACGGAGCCTCGCGCGGCCCCTGACATTATTTACAGTGCGTTATGCAGCACATACTCCATAACTGTACCTTACAAAGCATTATGAGATCCTTGTTACAAGGACGAAGTAGTGAATTTGTAAGGGCTAAAACAATCAAACAAACAAACAGACAGACAGACAGATCATGCAAAGTCCAGTCCACAATGCACACTTCACTTCATCACGTCCTTGTTTTCTGTGGAAAGCCTGGTGAGTCCTGTGGAGGTGATGGGCAGGTGGGGGGGTGGAGGCACCTGGCAGATAGTGCAGGGGCACGGCAGGCCCGACCAGTGCTGGAAACTGCCCCCGAGGTGCAGAGGGGGTGCAGGGGTGCTCTTCATCAGAGAGTGCGGGGTCCTGATGGAAGTAAGTCCCGGTAAACTGGTCGAAAGCGTCGAGGAGGTGGAAGAGGACAGCGCGCTCCCGAGGAGCGGGTGATGCACCTGGTGTGCCGTGCTCGCGGAATGCGCGCCGCCGTGGCTCACCGTCCCGCAGTGAAACGCCGAGTGATGTCCTCCGTAAATCTCGCCCACCAGCCGCTTCATCTCGTCCAGGGAACTGGTCAGCATTAAGATGTAGTTTCTGGCCAGCAGGAGAGTGGCGATCTTGGAGAGCTTCCTCACGGACGGCCCGTGCGCGTACGGCATGACCTCCCGGAGCCCGTCCATCGCCAGGTTCAGGTCGTGCATGCGCTTGCGCTCGCGCCCGTTGATCTTCAGGCGCAGTTGCTGGACCTCCTGCTCGGTGACTTGCTTCTTCAGCTTGTACTTGCTGCCAGAGGGAGATTTGGACAGGTGTTCGCTGGTCATCTTCTGGAGAAGCTCGTTCTGCGTGGAGGACACGGAGTTCAGGCGCGTGTCCTGCGTGTGGAGGAGGTGGTGGTCGCGGAGGAACATCTCATCCATGTCTGGAGAGGAGGCTCTGCTGGAGCTCGAGTCCGAATTCATTTTATGGCTGAGCTTGTGTAGGAGGTTGTCTTTCTCTTGTCTTGTTTTTATTTCAAGTCACTCCTGCTTGATCACCTGATTTATCCCACCGGAGCCTCTCTCTCTCTCTCTGTGTGTGTGTCTGTGTCTCTCTCTCTCTCTGTCGACCGAGGCCGTGTCGCCTGGTTTGGTCTCCTCTCTCTCTCTCTCTCTCTCTCTCTCTCTCTCTCTCTCTCTCTCTCTGTCGACCGAGGCCGTGTCGCCTGGTTTTGATCTCTCTCGCTGATGAACCTCTCTCGATCTGTGGAGTCGCATCACAGGACTCAGTATTTATAGCGCTGCTCGACAGGGGCCAAACAAAAGGAGCCCCTCTATTCATAACGGCCTTGTTAGGATGACGTCCCCATTATCTGGAGCGGTGTGCTTTGACTGTCCCATTGACCAGAGGAGCATCTATTCATATTCATTGTAAGGACGCCATGGGGGGACACTTCAGCCCAGGAGCCTCCGAAACTTTGCAAATACTTCTCCACACTTAAGAACCGATGCCGGGTCAGTCACAACACACCTTGCACCCTTCATTTCGTCTCACTGATTATGTATGCAATCACAAAATACGCATACTGTATGTTTATTGGTATGCGTCATAGGATAGTAATATTTTGTTATTACTTGCGTGCATCTAAAATAATATTAACAAGCATGATTAGATTAAGTAATGATCCTACGGATTGGGTGTGTGTGTGTGTGTGTGTGTGTGTGTGTGTGTGTGTGTGTGTGTGTGTGTGTGTGTGTGTGTGTGTGAACGGCTGATCTGTTAATAATGTGCATAATAGTATGCTTGTTATTTTGATATATATAAACATTGCACTTTGTCTTTTGCTGGGCCATTTTTAAGGCCCACACACTGTCAAACAATTCAGCCGCTCTTAAATTTAAACCTTTAAAATTTTAAATTTAAATTTACAGCTTGACAAATTTGACTACTAAAATTACTGATCAAGAAAATTAATTTGAAATTCTGTAAGCTGAAAAAGTGTTACAAAGATGTGGTGTGTGTGTGTGTGTGTGTGTGTGTGTGTGTGTGTGTGTGTCTCTCTCTTTGTGTGTGTGTGTGTGTGTGTGTGTGTGTTACAAAGATTAATCCTGAATGCATATTGTAATTTTTTAAAATGCAGTATGTATTTTGTTAATTTCATAATTAGTTGATTATTTCTTAACCTGTTTCATGGTGTAAAAAAGCTACATTTGCATTGCTTTGGTGTGTCTGTGCAATTACAGTTCTTTACATTAAAAAAACAAGGTAAAGTTAAACAAATTAGTTACTATTCTATAATAATAATAATAATAATAATAATAAAACATTAACAATGTTAATTATAATAAACTGAATGAAAACAGAATTCGGTATTTAGTAAATTTAACACTTACTTTAGCCAATTATCTATGACAAAATTCTGTAACTTTATTATGAATCTAAAAAGCAGACAATGTGTTCAGAAATATACTTATAGCAACTAAAATTAATATTGTCCTTAAGTTTATATAAATTACTGATTATGATTACGATTATGATTAATATTAACAGATAGATTCAGCACTGATCATGGATGAGCAGCAAATGCTGTCTGACATATTTAACTATTATATGAAAAAGTGCTTATACTGATTTATGCTCACTTACTGAATATGCCTAATTACAAGATCTTTTGATTTCATTTTGTCATATCTGGTTATGCATTACAAGCAGAGCAAAAATAATTTATTTATTGGTATGATAAATATTAAATATGTTTATCTTATTAAATCATTTTTCATTGGCAGATGATATACAGACATTATGCTATACTGTTACAGTGTCTCTTCATTATCATCTGGTTTATATGAAACAAACAGAGGGAGATTGTAAATTTGCTTGATAATACGATCAAGCTTTGTATGTGGTCTCATAATTCTGAAAACAATCAACATTTCTGTGTACAAAGTAAAACAAAAGTCTGAATTGCCGGGTAATCATCAGAACATCACAGAAATGAAAGAAAGTATGATGAGAGATGAAAACTCCCCCTTTGAAACAGAAGTTCCCAGTTTAGTGTGTGCAGGATAAAAACAGCGTTCCCTCTCGTCGTCTCGCTGCTTTTCCACAGCAATAAAATCCCCGCATAAAAAGAGTGAAAACATGAATTCACGGCGCCATAGAGGAAGTTGAAAGGGAATCGTTCCTCATAAAGGTGCTGCAATGCAAAGAAAAGCTCGGGACTGCTTTACTCTCTCTTGGTGGCATTTGAAAGTGTAAAGCTTTGAATACCAATTGCTTGAACTGGACATATGTGAATCCTTTTTAATCCTACTAATCCTGTCTCCAAGTGTTTCTTTGTCTGTGGGGGCGACCACATAGATCTAAGTGAAAGTGTTCCTAATCCGGCCAATGTGGAAAAATGTCTCAGTGTGTGAGCGGAGGAGAGAGGGAAGAGACGGAGGGGGGGGGGAAGAGAGAGAGAGAGGGATGAGGTGGGCGATACAGGGATGTAGGGGGGGGGGGGGGTCTCATTTACTCACTGCTGCCCCGAGAAGGAAACCCAAACAGCAGGACACCATCCCAGAGCCGGGACCGCACTACACAAGCACTCCGGCTCGACACAGAGAAAATACACTGAGAAAAATGAGACACTTTATTTTGATGATCCGACATTTTACTGACTATAAGTAACTGTACATGTCAACTAACTCTCATTAGAGTATTAGTAGACTGTCTGATTAATATCTGCTGACTCTTTATTGTGATGCTCCTCAACAGATAATCTGACTAGAAGTAACTTTACAACTATTATTCTACTAACAGTCAGTTAATCCTCTAATGAGAGTTAGTCGACATATAGTTGTAAGTCTAAAGTGGACCATTGAAATAAAACCTAATCAAAAAGGTTTTTTGAAGTGAAGTTGTAAATAAAGGGTTATTTATTGCCATTGATGGTTCCATGAAGCAGCTTTAACATCCATGGATCTTTTGATTGCATAAAAGTTTCTTTATAGTGAAAAATGTTTCTTTAGGTTTTTAAAATGTAAGAAAAAGTGGTTCTTTTAATAACTGTTCATTGAAAGGTTCTTGAAATGGTTCTTGGAAATTTTATTTTTAAGAATGAACATTTCACAAGAAAATTGAATGTGTTGCATGTCTTTGAAATTAATTTACTAGCGATTTCTGAGCGGAAATGCTTTCTACACCTAGGTCTGGTTTCACAGACGGGGTTTAGATTAAGTCAGGATTAGGCCTTAGTTCAATTTAAGGAGCTTTTATAAACGTGCCTTAGAAAAAAAAACATTACTGGTGTGAATCTTGAGACAAAACACTGACACTGATATATTTTAAGATATCAGTGCAAGTTGCAAACATGCAGTTTAGTTTGAGACTAACTTAAGCCTCGTCTGTGAAACCAGGGGTCATTTTTAAAAGTTTGATTGGCCAGGGTTGCAAAAACAATAACAGACAGCGACGGTACGTGTACGAGGCATGTCAACAGCATTTAAAACATTTGCAGCTTTTCTCCAGTGGCTCTAAAAACTGTTTGCTCACTTCAGCCTCACTTAAAAATCGATCAGTTCCATTGCCTTAGATATATCAAGCCTAGTGGCGTCTGCAAACAACTGATGCTCGAGTGCCGGCTTCATCAGACGCTCAGCAAACTCCAGCCATCAGGGCAGTTTTGAAGTCAGTTCCCCTAAAAAAAGTGTCCTATCAGAGGAAGCAAAGGTCTACATTTGACAACCAGAAAGTGTCCAAAAACATTTAAATGCACAATATTTCTCCCCCAAATCAGCATGCAGTCATGTTAAGTTTATTCACCAGTTTACTGAGAAGTCTCACAGTGTTAATGGCACAGTTGTCCCGCTGACAGACCGGCACGGTTGAGTGAGGGACGTCCAGCCCCCGAAGGGCCGATGCTCTCAGACAATAGTGACGCGATGGAGGCCCGGATTACATCGGTTTACCGCTCGTCCATGCTAGACAGCTCGGTGAACCCAGAGCAGATCCTCTACAAATCACTGCAGACATGGATAGTTTCATTAACAAGACTTGTTTTTTTTTTTTTTTCAACCATAATATGCATGTCATTTTCACTCTATATGATATGCTATTACATGACACACTTCTTTATCCTTCTATCCTGATCACTTTAATATGAGCACTGGTTCTTTCTGTTTCTCCAGCAAACAAATTAGACAAAATAAATCAGATGTAGGTTTTTAAAGAGAACATTTTCAGATGAATATACTTTTTGTGTTTGCAAATTTTTTTCAGAATTGGGAAAAGTTTTTTTTTTTTTTTTTTTTGGGTATGATGCGAGAAAGATATCAATGGAACTTTGAATCCCTTGATTCTATATTCTGTTATCTTACAAGTAAACAAACCTTTTATTTGAAGAAATTGAAGAAATCTAATTATCATTGCGATCAAACGATAAAAGCTCCCTAATTAAAGAGCTTGTAAGAAGCAGTACAATGAATGTGAGGTTTCTAATTAATATTTTCAGGGTTATTTTCCTCAAAGACGACATTTGCATTCATTAGGCAAAATGAGACAAATTAACATTTCAGTGTAAAAAATGATACCTTTATGTTTCCCTTTAGATTGAGCAGTGTGAAGGCGTAACTATAGTTTACTTTTCAAAGCTGTCAGTCTCAGAAACTCTTTGAAGGATTGGCCACACTGGGAAAGGATCTATTAAATACCATAACTCATTACAACATGCTTTGCTCCAAAACATTATGTTTATTCAGTTAATGCTGTATGTACAACATTAATCCAACATTATTATGCTTAAAGTTGTGTGTAATATTAAAATAATAAAACATTTTCTTCCATCATCGCTTAAATATGTAGAGACGTATTACACCATACGTAAGACATATTCCCATGAAATGTACTTGTAGATTTAGTCCCATGAAAAGTGCAAAAACTTTAAACATTGGTCTGTTATAACTGAAATTCCCAATATTTTCTATTTTTATGTATGGGTTTATTATAAAAAAAAAAGAAATTAAAAAAAAAAGTTGTTCCTGCATTTATTATTTATTATTTATCATTTATTATTTATGCATATATTTTTTTTTTATTTCCCAGAGTCATTGTATGCTTTCCATACGAAAGAAGCACATGTGTGAGATATATGGCACACACGTATGAAAGCATAAATGATATGCACATATATATCCATCCAGAAGTTGTTAATATATGTCAGTATTATGTACAGTTTGTGAATACAAAAGATGGACATATTAAAAATTAAGAAATATATATATATATGCATGCAGAATTTTGGCATAATGTTGTTTTCATAAACTTTAAATAAATCTATATTTTTAACATATATATATATATTTTTTTTTTATAACATAAAATAACAATGTCGTAATATAGATATGATTACAGTACATATACAAACTATACTCTGGGTATTTTCCACTTTATGTTATAAACTCATTTCTTCCCATATAAGATGCATGTATGTGATAATAATATATTGCCTTACACATATAGGTATACATATCACTCTTGATATGTGGGCAATATATGGGAAATGATTTCCACGTCAAGCACACACACCTCTTCCACAATGGCCACAGACCAAGGCCAGTTCCAAGGGGTTTGACAGCCAGAAAGAGTTTTTCGGGAAAGTTTCAAACCACCAAAACACTTTTGTTTTGGCCAGATTTTGTTCAAAATTAAGTCCGTTCTTGGATTTCACCGTAGTCGACATTTGAAGCGGATCAAAAAAGTTCATCAAAGTTGTCCTAAGACAAGAACGGGTATTGTTCAAAAGTATAACTTTGATGAAAGGTTCTGATCCACTTCAGATGTTGACTACTGTACGTCGGGACATCATTCGAGAAGCTAAAATGTGCCAGATGGCCAACAAGTCCAGCTTTACAGAAGACTACATCCAGCGCTCAACCAGAGACAGAAACCGGCAGACTCCGCGAGACCGGCTGGTTGTAAAGTCCGGCGCGGGACTCGGCCTCTCGCTGTCTCACTTTAACTGTCCCTTTCAGCGCCAACAATTGTTAGTCTCTTTTCAAGCTCAGTTTCAGCCTGGTAGCCTCCATTCTGCTTTGTGTGTCACTCTGTGTCTGGTTCGCCCCCTTCTAATGGGTGCACATGACCAGAAAATGAAGGCTTGCATGAGGGTTTCGTCAAGACGGGGAACCGCGAGAAGAGATTAATATGTAAGCTTTGCGGCTAAGCTGGACACAGGGGAGGGTGCTTTGTGCCCGGGGAGGGTTACATGTAAGGAGAGAGGGGCTGGCCTTTTCATTCACCAAAACATGTCCCGAGGAGCGCCCGCTCGCCATTGTGCGAGTCGACATGAGGGCGGTTGTTTCATTAATTACACATTAGCCATTGGGCCGCAAGGTGGGAGGTACGGTGGAGAAAATACAGATGTGCTGGCGAGGGCAGAGAACGAGAAAACACATTGATCTCATCCAAAGGATTTTCATCTAAAATGAGGCCTTGCGGGCTTGGAAAAGGAGGCACTTTTTGGCCGTCCCGAACCTTATCCCAGTAAAATGCTTGGTGGTCTTGCATTGTCTCCCTCTAAGTCTCTCCTAAGCAGCCATTGTCACAGGCACTTCAGAAGAGGAATCACAGCAGCTTGATGAGGCATTGCTGCTCCTTCTGCCCACCGGCACCGGGCTCTCACACACTCACACACTCCACAATAAAGCGGAGAAGAGCCCAGGCTCGCCCCTGAGAGGCTGCGTCAGGCTGCGTCTCATTGTGCTCATTCTCCACGCTGGCTCGCCAATGCTGCAAACCTCTGCTGCTTTATGACCTGCTCTGGATAACTGGCATTCAGCTGGGACGGCCCTCTCCGGCCCCCTGGTAACCCAGTAAAACCAGTGGGAGGATCACAGCTTTATAAGAGTTTGCCTAAATGCGCCCCTGGATTGTCTCCCATTAGAGCGTCCCTCCCATCCATCAACAATGCCCAACAAGATCCCAGAGCCTAAACGAGACTGCTACTTTACAATTAAGCAACAGATGTAGGGTCTTGTCCCAATTGGACCATGAAGAGAATCTTGTGGACTGAACATGACAGAACACACCAAGGAGAATATCTGTACCTTTTTACTAGGGCTGGGTAAAAATTTTTAATCGATTCTCATTTTTACGAACCGATATCGATTCTTAAATCCCAAGAATCGATTAGTCATCCTGTTTTCAGTTGATGAATGAATGGAACGTTGTAGTGCACATCCCATCCAATAAATCGCAATAATATTTGTGCTTTGTTACTATTGACATGAAACAAAGTCTCAGATTTCAAATTACGTACGTTTTACACTGTATTGTGTTTTGTGTGTTATAAAAAATAAAAACTGTTGCACTTTATATATTTAGCACCTTATAACATTGCAACTAGCTAATTTTTGCACACAAATTGGTAATTTGCACTTTATATTTGTATATTGTACCTTCTCTGTAAACTGTTTTTTATATTGTATTAACTGTCTTTGCTATGTAATTTTAACTTTGTTATGTCATTTTAACTGTGTAGGACTACAGATGGAAATTAGCATAGTGCTAAATCTGGTGCAGCCATCTTTTTAATGTAACTGCACATTGTCCTGATATAAATAAACTAAAAAACTGACGTCCATTTTCTTACGAAATTCAAAAACATAAATACCGTTTTGGCGCTGTGGCGTGAGATCGCTCTGGCTCAGATCAAGAGAAGCACATGATCTTCTCTTCCGCCTTAAAGGGATACTTCACCGTTTTTTCATATTAAACTATGTTATTCCCTTAACTAAGACGAGTTGATACATACCTCTCTCGTCTCAGTGCATGCAAGTAAGCTAAGTGCTATCAAAGTGTCGCCGCGCGCCAGAGCGATTGACGAGAGACGAGAGAGGTATGTATCAACTCATCTTAGTTAAGGGAATAACATAGTTTAATATGAAAAAACGGTGAAGTATCCCTTTAATAATACCAGTTACAGCACGAAATAAACATGAATGAGCATCTGAAAGTGTGTTAAAAGGTAGAGTACAACTCCGTAGAAAGACGTCAGTAAAATGGCTTGTAAACAATGTCATGTAACGTCACATTTACCTCAGAAAAACCATATCCAGTGACCATAAACTCGTCAGTCAGCAAGAACAATTAACTCTAGAGAGGAGCATTTTGCTAAATAAATGCACCATATTACATATTCATTATAATTTTTAATGTTCTTCAGTATTTAATGCATGTTTGAATAAATCTGGCAAGTTTTTATGACAGCCACCATTTAAATGTTTACATTTCATATAACTTTATTATTATAAAAATAAATAAAAGTGTAATTTAAGTTTTTATACAAATCAGTTCATTTTTACCTTCAATATTATAGTAGGCTACTGACTCCCATAGTCTACAGCATTAGTGAAGAGATTTGTTAAGAGATTTGAAATTTGCCATGTATTGTATTTAAAATAATCAATATTGAATCGAATCGAATCGAAATGTGAAATTTGTGTCAATACCCAGCCCTACTTTTTACCATTAAACACCAGGGGTGTCCACACCTACTCCTGGAGGTCCACTGTCTGCCGAAAGCATCGTTAGACAACTATGGTTGCAAGTTCTATCATTACAAATATAGATATATTCCCGAAACCATATAGTTCCAACGAACATTCGCTGACTGCATCGCAAAGTTGTCTGACATGTGGACGTATGTGAGATTTAATCATGCTCTTGAGCACAATATTGGGTGCCTGAAAACGCAAGTTTTTGAGAACGGTCTCCTTGTAAACAATAAAAAACGTTTCATCGCCATCTACTGGCCTGGCAGAAGAATACAGCGTTTTTAGTCGTTTTCGTTGATCCGTGTGAACGGGGATCGTTTTGACAATGTCTGTACGCGGAAAACTCAATGGAAAAACTTCTCCATTTTAAGCATATCATTGTCATGTAAACGTACCCTAAATGAACCACACATATCGCCTATAACATATAGCAACAGCTTTTCTGTCGTTTCATGTGAAAATTAACAATCTGACAATGATTGCAGTCTTGCTTTAATTAATTAGCAGAAGTTATTACTCCATCATTAATGACAGTCCTATATGTTGAAGGTGCGACTGTCGTTCTATATATGGTTTCAGGAAACGGTTGTGAACGCTAGATCATTTCTCCAATGGTGTATCGTTTTCCCAGTCTCCCACAGTCTCCACAGAAATGCTGATGTGTGATTTTATAGTGATGTAAAGCTTTCAAGCCCTGGTGAAGCAGAAGGCCTTGAGGTCAGCCCTGAGTAAACTCTGAGTGTTGGTGGCCGAGCTTCACCTTTTACCCTCTGAAAAGCCCTTTTTATTACACTCATGCATGAGACATTCACAGTCCAGTGGGAGTGTTTGATGGAAGTGGTCATCAGGCCGAAGGAGGAGCGCAAACGTAGATTTCACTTCAATCGCCATCAAATAGCTTTTAGAAATGCCTCTTATTGTATTGTAGGATTGTGTTTTGTGAAATATTCATGATATATTCGTGATGATTTTGCTTAAATAAAAACAAGTAAAATAAAAATAAATTGTGAATATTTATTTGGCCTTTAAGTTCCCTAAAGATCATGTCACTATCTGTTTTCACTGTTTTCATTACGGCGTTAAGAAAGACGACGTCAGAGTTATTAAGATTTATCTCCATGAATCAGTTTTAAACTCTGATTCAATTAATTTGGCATCATCAAAAGTTGACGTCTCCACGTCGCACTTTTTTTATAATAAAATATTTTTTAGGCAATAATTGATGTTTATGCAGTGTGTTAAAACAAAATCTGTGTTATGTTTACTAAGAGAAAATCTATGTGAAAAATTTCCACAAAATGTTGTTGTATCATGGCATTAAACATTTTCAAAGGCAGAATAGTCCAAATTGTCTTTAAGGACAAACACATAAATATATGCATAGAAAAGGCTGAAAAATATTGCAATAAAATGTATTTAGCTGCTGTATATCGAATAGCTCTGATTTTATGTATGGGTGTTGATTGATCAAACGAAATGCCATCGCTTTCTCTTGCATTTCCATCTAGAACAAAGATGCGTAGACTGATTACTCGTAGAGCAGTCATGAGATGTAATGAATGCTCCAGTCATATATATATATATATATATATATATATATATATATATATATATATATATATATAGTGGTGCATGTGTATCTGAACCTGCAGTCTTGCATATTTCCGGGTGTTTTGTCTGTGTCTCTCTCTCTCTCTCTCTCTCTCTCTCTCTCTCTCTCTCTCTCTCTCTCTCTCTCTCTCTCTCTCTCTCTCTCTCTCTCTCTCTCTCTCTCTCTCTCTCTCTCTCTCTCCTCTCTCTCTCTCTCTCTCTCTCTCTCTCTCTCTCAGCTCATTAGCACTCACTAGTCAAGGGCCATTAGCTTTTCAGGTAGAGCGGTAGGGAGGTGAAGGCCAGCGTGAAGTTAAACTAACACTTATCTAATTACCCACAAACGGCAAACAAAGTGGATTCCTTCTGCTTGATTGCTCTAATCTGACAATGTACTTATAAACCACACAAGACACACTGTGCTTCACACATATCCAGAGAGATGAAATACTAATACTAAAGATTAAAGATGAAATTGTTGTTACCATTTACTCATCATGATGCCATTAAAAACTGCATTATTTATTTATTTTTGAGACAGTCTGCTAGTGTGTGGTCATTTATAGAGCCTAGCTCCTAAAATGCACTATAAAAGTCCTTTAAAATAGGCATGACTTCATGATAGATTTATGTGAAGAAATTTTGGTCATTATACACTGATTTAAAACCTGTTAACCAACGTGTTTTGACATCAGCAACATCAAACCAAACGTGACATGTCATACAGTTTTAATGAACAAGAGCAAATTAAGCTATGAAATGCAAATGAGAAGAAGATATTCAGTGAATAAGGTACAGTTCGAGTTGAAACAATGGTTTAAAAGACTTCATAATTCTTTTATGGTGATTTTTGGCTTTTTTTTTCTTCTTTTTTTTTTCTTTGCCGTATAAATCATCAAAATGACAAAACGTCATTTACTGTTTCATTGAAGAAATACATCATTTTGTTGCAAGAAAAGGACAAAATATCAATAATATAATTTTTGGGTGAATGATTCCACAAAAAAACGAACAGATTTGAAACTCCAAATTGTTTTGGGGGGGATATTAAGAAAGATTTGATTTGTTCATTTGAAATTCAAATAATTTTTACTACCTGACATTATTTTATTATTATATAATCAAAAGCATTTTATACAGGAACTGTAGTCTATAGTGTTAAATCAATAAGCATATCTAGTTTTCGGCCGGTTCATCCCCTATTTTCCCCTCCCGACAATTAATCTGAGAACATTTTTTGTTTCATGAGATCACGTGAGGTGCATGATAATCGTGACGTGCCACAATATTTAAATCTTGTAGTGTGTGCATGTTTGAGATTTGAGAGAAGACAATCTGTAAAGATTCTAAGATGTGCAATTATCAAAGTAAATAAATGCAGCAACCATTAAGATAAAAATAAGGCCTGGAGTCAGTTATTCCTCACTCAAAATATTTGTTAAAGACTGGACAAAAATACATGCAATTAAAGTGTATAATTAGCATCAACCATTTGAATTCTTAAAGAAGCAAAGCGGTTCTGAAAGGGCCATCAAAACCCTTGTGCTGCAAATGACAGTAAAGCCATTAAGAGTTGGAAACAGAGGTCTTTCTCAGGAGAAGAGGCAAGTGTGTGTAATTTGGAGGTATTGAGGGGGACGTGATCCTCTCCACCCTCTCATCCGCAGCTGCACACAGGGTGTCGGTGCCTGGCGGGCCCCGGGGTCTGAGCGCATGAGGCGGTCCCCGTGTTTCCCAGCCCATCAGCTAATGGAGGAAGCTAATTGTGTTGGTTGTAAAGCCACCTGTCACGCCAGCCTTATTTCCATAGTAATAGGACGAGCACGGACAGCATGCCTCACACACACACACACACACACACACACACACACACACTGCAATGAAAACAACATCTACAAATGCTGAGCTCGTCAGCCAGATCCAAAATAGCTGTAATTAAACCAAACAATACAACCGTCAGAATCAACAAGGATAAACAGAACACATGTTGCCAAGTAAGCATAAAATGGAGGATTTCGTTTCCGTCAGATCTTGTTTTCTCCAAACTCTATTTTAGTGACTTCAGCTCGAGTTTGGCCAACAACAGCAGGAGAAGAGGAGTGTAATACGCCATCTGTGTTCGTCTCATGGCTACAGGCAAAGCTCAGGCGTCTTCAGTTCATGCTGCTGTTAACACACCGACACGCCGCTGCTCTTCACAAAACTGTGTGCTTTCTCAATTATAATATATTTGCTCTAAAGTGGCCTAAAAGTGGGATTTTTTTTCAATAAGAGGAATAATAATTAGTCAAGTATTCAAATAAATGTAAAAAAAGAGAGAAAAATCATGCATGTTCTCCACACTTGTTAACACTACATAAAAAATGACCTGATATTTTAAATATTATACATTTTTTTGTTATTTTGAAATAATAAAATGCAATACTTAAGTTCAAAATTTAGAGCTTGAGGTTGGTAATATATATATATATAAAAGGCTGCATTTAGTTGATCATGAATATGGAAAAAACAGTAATATTGTGAAATATTATTACAATTTAAAAGGTAAAGTGGGCAGTTTGAGTTTGATTTTGCTCAATGGGTTTACACTTTCAGAGCATGACAGTGGTCTTTAATTAAAGAGAAACTATTTCTTTAAATGATAAAATAGTTTTGGTTGATGCAATATGACACTGGTGGGTGTGGCCATAAGATTGTATTTCCTAAATTATAAGGTTGCTCACTAAATGTAAACAAATATTATTGTGGCAGGTCCTGTTTTGTTTGTTACTACAGTTAACAGGAAATAAAATGCAAAGAATAAAATGTTTAAAAAACACTTGTACGGTGTTTAAATGTTGCTGGCCCACTTTGGCTGAATGTGTAAGATAATAGATTCAGGTAAAGTGGGCGAACTTTAACCTTTAGTAATTATACTCAAATTAATTAAATTAATTGACATTCATTTATTATTTTATAGTTGAAATGTATAATCTACTTTTTAGAAAAGAGAAGTGAGTGTCCCGTTAGGAAATAAAGAGCAGAAAATAAGACAAGGCATTACACTCAATCTGTGGAGTGAAGAAAGGAGGAGAAGTGCAGAATGTAAAGCTTTAAAATATGGACAAAATTTCATTTAAAAGTTAATTTAAAGTGTTTAGAGAAAACATAGACAGATTCTTTTTTTACAATATGGTTACCATTTTAAATGTTCCACTTATTGAAATTTTGTTAGCCTATTTGTTGTTGCATGTGTTATAGTCCCATTTTTAATATGTTGTAGAGTTCATTTTCTTCATAGATTTCATCAAATTTAATGTCTTTATTTACTATCAGTTGTTTTGAATTTGACACATGCATTGAGTGAACTGATGAATTGCTTTTAGGTTTGTTAAATATGTTGTTGAATATGTTTGTTTGATAAATCATGTGTTTTTAATTAATATACAGCATATTTTTAATAAATCAGGGATGGCCCACTTTACCAGCTGGACCACTTTAGATGAAAATAAATTTGTCGGGAGAGCATGACTTTAAAATGTTTATTGGTATATACCTTGCAAATAACACATTATATCAACTGTATTCACACTGAAATATTATAGCTGGACCTTAAAGTTAACAAAAGTAATAAAGAAAAGAAAAAAAAAAAAAACATTTAGGCTAGGTATCTAAATGACACATTTAACAAAAAGTTATTCCTGTGATCAAAAATCTTTCTGTGATTATGAAAGATTTTTGATCACATATATTAAATATGATGATTTACTTAAAAAAATATTTCTGATTATTATCGATGTTATGCTGCTTAATATTTTTGTGGAAACCATGATGTGTTTATTCAGGATTCTTTTGAAACATTATAAATGTCTTTACTGTCACATTTGATCGATTTAATACATCCTTCTACAATAAAACAATTATTTATTCGAATTTTTTTTTTTAAACAATAGTGTATATTTTACTAAAATCATATTTGAATGATGGTGTAAACTAATATTAAAATCGATTGATTGACTGGCAGTTTGAATTGATTGATGGGAATTCACTGAATTGAGCTTTTGCTACTGCAGTGTGAATCAGAAACGCTGTCGTGATTGTAGTGAAGGCTGTTTCTGAAACGAGAGAGACTGCAGAAACATTTATTTAAACAAACACAACGAAAGTGAATCCAGTCAGAATCAGAATAATCTAGACCTGAAACAAACACACAGCAGACGAAGAACACACACTGGGGTTTAGAATAAATACACGAGACAACAAGGAACAGGTGTGGGTAATTGGGTGAGTGTAACTATGGAAACAAACAAGGGTAACTATAACAAACAAGGCAGCAATGAAACAGCAGGAACCAAAATACACTACAAAATAAGAGTCCTCAAACCGAAGACAGGGGAAACGAGACAGGAACTGCAACAGTGATTCTCATAAAGGACTGCAAAACTATTGCAAGTCTTTAGGACACATTGAGGCCAAATAAAAGCACATTAAAATCATTGCATATTGTCACTCATGACTCGTGACTCAATAAGTCACTATAAAATATTTTCACCATTTGCAAATTCATGCTTCAGTTTCATGTCCTTGCAGTTGAGATTCAATATCAATATTCAATATTCACTCAAATATTTCACTGTTTTGGTGTACAGCAGCCATGCAGCAAAACATAAATGAAAAAATGAATTTGTTCATAATAATAACTCTTCTGAGGGGAAAACTGGCCTTGGCAACAAGACGTTAGGATGTGTTCCCATTGTCCTCCTATTATATTACAGTATTGACTACCGACTGAGACAGACACACTTGGGACAGACTGATAAATATAAAGAAGTCCAAACTTTCTGAGCTCTTTATTGTAAGCAATATGATTATGCCATGTAGCTGTGTATTTAATTTGCCAACAGTCCGAATAGCTTTCCCTCCCCATATTTCTATTTGTACGCATTTAAAATGCTAATGCCCACTTTATTACGTGCTCTATCAAATGCAAATGTTTTGTTTTACTGCAGTAAAGTTGGGCTGACAAAGGCATTAGCATATCTTATGCCTCTCTCCTTAGCATGCGCTGGCGTGGAAATGCTATAAATTACATTAACAGACGCATTAGATAAACAAGCCCAAATGATGTCGCCGTTAAGACCTGCAGGAAGGTTGTTTGGGCAAATGAAGGTGTCTGGCTTTGTTAGCATATGGCGCACCAATTTCATCAAATCAACACCGTCTGAACATTAGCTGGAAGAGTCAGGCGAGGCTGGAACGGTGGAACAGTCGTCGTTTTAATAACAGTTTATGACAATGGATGAATCAGAAACTTCAAGAAGCTTAAAAACAACTTTTGATTGCTAGTGTTGATGGATACAGTGGTATTAGCATCAGCTTTGAGTACTTGATGTGATGAGTGAAGTAACACATTACTTTATACATTTAAACAATAATATTTGAGTTACTTTAAAAAAAGGAATGCATGTTACTTCAGTTTAATGAATTTGTTTCAACATTTTTGAAACTACTGAATTACATTTTTATCTTTTCTCCAAAACAGTCACTTAGACATTTATGTGAACAGAAAAAAATTAAAAAAGTAACAAAACAGCATTTAATAAAAAGAGTTGTGCAGTAGGTAATATAATTTGTGATGTTAAAGAGGATCTATTATGCCCCTTTTACAAAGTCTTGATGTTGTTTTTGGCCTCTAAAACTAAAAAACACATTATTTTCCTCATATTCTCCATTGTTGCGGCTCCTCTCTTCCCAGTCTGTCAGTAACGCTCTGTTTAGTTCCTGTCTCTATGAAGCCCCTCCTTCTGAAAAGCACACTGTGCTCTGATTGGTCGGCTGGAGCAGTGTGTTGTGATTGGTCGAGCGCTTCGAGTGTATTTGGGAAATGTCCCGCCCCTTAACCGCCAGTTTAAAACACTACTAACTAACTAATTTCCCCAACACGGGTAAGATCGCTCACAGTTATGAACGCAGCACTGATGGCGACATTGGTAAAGTGCTGCTTTTACTGTATAAAGCTCATTAGGAAGACAACGATGCACATGACCCACTGTAATTTTTAGGACACCATCCATCCGTTCTTTATGGAGGCCTGAACATCCTCAGTCCTGCTTCACACCCGTCACGGGCCGTAAGGAAACCTCGGTCCCGAACAGATGGCCAGCAGTCTCTGAGGACACGCGGATACATGGCTGCAGTCCCGTCCCCTGCTGACACACACACACACACACACACACACACACACACACACACACTGCTGCTGGCAGATTGCAGCACAGGACCCCCCCCCAAACCTCCCCATCTGCACCTAAAGACCCACATGCCCCGACAATGAGGTGGCCATGTCCCTGCCTGCACACAAGCAGAGGGGCGAGAGACCCGAGAGGGGGAACACATTAACAAGCTATAATCTCAAACGCCTTATCCATAATGCATTGTCTGGGCCAATTTACATGGTGTGGAAACCTTCGGGGAGAAAGAGCCATCCATCACATTACTTTATTAGCTTTCCACCCCGTCTTACTCAGGCCAGCCTTTCACTTTTCTTTTCTTGTCTTTCTTTTTTAGGACCTGTTTTGTCATGCTTGTTGTACGGAGCACAACTGGCCCCATAAAGAACGTTAAACAGCTTAATTGTGAAGTTGTAAAAAAATAAAATGTTTGAGTACGACAAAATATACACTGTAAAAAAATACTTTTTCAGTCTTTCTACTTCAGTATTTTTACATTTAATTCAATGTGCTGCTTGCCGTTTCTTTGTAAAATGTTTGTGAAAATTTGCACTTTTTGAATTAAAAAAATTCTACACCACATTTTCTTCAGTGTGAACGCAAATGTTTCGGTAACACTTTACACTACGGTCTCATTTAGTTTATGTATTTACTAACATGAATTTACCAACATTTGTTACAGTATATAAACCTGTGTTAATTTAAGTTAAAATAAAACACAGTTGTTCACTGTTTGTTCAAGGTGCATTAACTAATGTTAACAAATACAACTTTCTAATTACATTAGTAAATGTTGAAATTAACATTAAGAGTAATTATTGTTCATTCTTAGTTCATGAAACCTTATTGTAAATGAAACCTTCATTTACTTTGCTGTTGCATTACAAAATGTGTCAAAGCAAAAAGTATGTCTTGCTTTCTCAGTGACGGGCGCTGATGTTTGATCAATATTATTTTTATTAAAGGTACATTATGTAACTTTTGACCCTCTAGTGGTAAAAAAAAACTACATGGATTTTGCAGAAGAACATTGTTTTACAGTTTGGGTTAGGTCACCGTTTTCACAAATTCATATTTTTGTATTTACAAAATAACAAAATTTTCAAAACTTGTTTTCCGCCCGTTGTCGTGTAAATGAGTGGCCAAAACACATAAAAAGTTTTAAGTTGAAAACGCTGTCATGTAAACACACACAGCAAAGCCACCAGAAACAATCTCTTACAGAAACACAAGCAATTTCTTTCAACTAAAGTCAACAAATGTTAATAAATCCTGTAACAAATGTCTTGTTCATTGTTTGCTGATTTTGAACTTTAATTAATGGGACCTTATTGTAAAGTGTAACCTACTTTGTCAGGCTCTGTCGGCCCCATGAAGAGTTTAAAACTGATTGATTGTAAGGTTGTAAAAAGGAAATAAATTGCACACACAGAACATGGTGAGCTAGAGGGAGGTGTGTAGTAAAATCACTGCGGAGGAATAAGCCAAATCCTTCTCAACAAGAGCAGTCCAAATGAATTCCCCCATGAATCAATCAAATCAGCAGCAATTCTGAGTGTGTGTGTGTGTGTGTGTGTGTGTGTGTGTGTGTGTGTGTGTGTGTGTGTGTGTGTGTGTGTGTGTGTGTGTGTGTGTGTGTGTGTGTGTGTGTGTGAGTGTGTGTGTGTGTGTGTGGGGTCAATGGACGGCTTGTTACATGAACCTGTGATCATGCTTTGACTACTAAACAGTCCTGTAGTGTGACAGATGAGGGCGTCTAATTACCTTCAAGTTTTGTCGGATCAGTTATTCTGAAAGAACTACGAAACATTCAAACACAAACACTGCACACGTCAGGATCATTCTGCCAATCACAATTTGGAAACAATAGAGATGAAAACTTTTGGCTCAGTATTTAAATATTTACGTGTGTAGGGGTGGGCGACATGAACAAAATCTTATATCATGAGTCATTTTATTTCACGATAACAATATACATTACAATATAGTTATTTTTGCTCTAAATAAGATTTTTGTGATATCAAAATTTTTAAATTATTGAAATTTAATAATTCTTGTAACCATTTTCTACAAAAATCTATTACTAGCCCAAGTAAAAATAAAAAATAAAATAAAAACTCTCAAGAAGTAAACGTGAACAGTTGAATAGTTGAATAAAGTCATTATTTTTGTTTTTTGCCCACAATAAATATTCTCGTCGCTTGATAATCTTAAATTTGAGCCACTGTAGTCACTTGGACCATTTTAACGATGTCTTTACTAACTTTCTGGACCGGCAAGTTTCAATAACAGAGAAGCCGATGGAGGAGTGAGACAGCTCTCAGATTTAATCAAAAATATCTTCATTTGTGTCTGAAGATGAACGAAAGTCTTACGGGGTTGGAATAACATGAGGGAGAGTGATTACTGACAGAATTTTCATTTTTGGGTGAACTAACCCTTTAACTCTGTTTTCTCTCTCTTCGATGTCATATTTGAATATTCATGTGTCTGTATAATGAGTGTGTTTCCTCTCTCCCCTCTTCCCACCCTCTGCACTCCCACTTTTCCACAGGTCAAAACAAACTAAAATAGAACAAAGAAACAAATGAAATACACTGAAAAACTCAACATGATCTCATGAAAATGCATATCTATAACACAGATTGTATTTATTGTGCAATTTATACGCAAAAAAATAGTTTTTACATGCATATGATACATACTGTAAACCCCTTGGGTGGGATTAGTGGTGTGGGGTGTATTACATGTCATAAAGTGTGTATCATACGCATGTAAAAACTCTTTTTTGTGTATAAATTGCTCGATAAATACAATTCATGCTATAGATAGGCACTTTTATAAGATCGGGCTGGAAAAACTTCAAGCACCAGAAATTAGAAATACTACATAAATTATATAAAGTAATGAAATGTATAAAAACACTGCATAATCTTCACTGTGTTAATTAGGTCTATATCTATTCTTTAGAGTGAGACCAGTCTAGAGCACTGAGAGATTTTCTCTTTTTTGTTGTTTGATTGACATTATTAGGCTGCTGTCCCTTTAAGACCGAATGCACAGATCCAATATACTGATACACGTGTTTTCTTTCTCAACTGTTTACCTTCACTTACGACATAAATTACTGTGTTTACGAGGATACTTAAAAGACAGGCATTTGACATATTAGAATGTGTATTTAACCAACTCAGTTATTGTCATTATTACATTATTCATGCGCTCTCTTCCACTGCTTATTGCATTTCAGCAGTTTATAATCACTTGTTTTAAAACCCAATGCTTAAAACGCACGCAAACGATAAGCTTTCCTGACGCCGCAGCACATCTACGTCACGTGAGTGTAATACAGACGATAGTCCAAAATCTCTACTGGTTAATCGTTTCTACCTGTATATATGTGTGAAATTATATATACTGTACTTCAAAGTGCTTTACTGAGTAGATAATATGGTTATAGTTACAGAGAATAAAGGTAAAGCAGGAGCCTTTCTGATCATTTGTCACTGGCAGTGATTAAATGTATGATCCAAATACAACAACATTTAATTATATCCAATAAAATGCATTATAGCAATAAAATCTAATTTATCTGCTTTTAATTTATTATATGATTACATTTTTGCAGTAGACAATGCCAAGTTTATGTATAATCTATAACAGATTACTGTAGTACAGTAATCCCCCCCCCCCCATTAAAATGACTTTTCACCCAAAACTGAATATATTGTTGTCATTTACTCGTGTTTTTACTCGTGTGACTGACAGCCTCCGTCACAATTCACTGCATCTTTTTTTCTCTACAATGAAAGTGAACGGCGACTGACTGAGGTGTGTTTCATAAATCACAACCATAAAGAAATGAGTCTTTCCCAATGCAAACACTACAGATATACCTGATTATTTTGCAGTTTCACATTATTCACATTTTCCAATGGAACTTTTTAAATAGTGCCGTCTATAAAACAAGAGGACAAAATAATATTGATCATCTTTAAGAAATTGCAATGTCAGTAACTTGTGAATTGTATAAATTGTTATTGTTAATATGTTCTAAATGAGTCTGATTATTATTATTATTAAAAATGCTATTTCTCTTCACTACATGCAATAATGTAATGCATCTTACTTTTTTTTATTAAAACAAGACAGAAATCAATAACCAGTTATAATTAGAGTATGTCTAGAAAACATCTAAGAGTTGCATTTGCTAAAACACCATGTCAGTTTTTAAACTTTACAGACAACAGCTAAAATATGTCCATCTTTCATCGCTGATGGGACCTTTATGTTAGTCATCAGAGTATTTTCTCCTTTCTCAACCTCAAACAACTTCCTATTATGACACCGATTGCTTTGAAAAAGTGCCAGCGTTATATTCAGTGCAGGACCATCATAATAATAATAACTGGTGATTTTTCACTTGCATGCGGTGACAGGACGTCTGGTGCCCACCGTGAGCATAAACCCGCAAAAGTGCCCGTTTGTTTAATTGTTTCACATCTCTAAACACCTCACTAACTCATTACCCAGACTTTACCCACAATCCATCTCAGGAGTGAGGACAGCACACATCATGCCGGCAGCCACTGAGAAAGAGCTTTCTAATTGTAATCATATATGTAGAGACGCTGCATTTGTGCCATACTGTACGATTAGCAAGACAAATAAGTAATAATTTGCTAATGACAACATTATGTTGAGTCAGTTTAGGGGCAATTAAAGTGAGTGATATTTACATATGCCTAATGAATCACCGTGCAGTGGCAGCTTCAGGAAACCTCATGAATATTCATCCATGCATGCGCCAGCCCCGCCGCAGTTTATAAACTGAATTATGGTTGATTTGCCCTTTTAAAAAATGAACATGGGCGCATCTCCCACAAGGAGCGAATGAACAATAAAGGCTGATTATAAAAATGTTTTAGTGGTAAACTGCCGGTGAGGAGACTAAAGGCTCGTTTTATAGACTTCCCAGGCTTTCGTGCAACAAAAATAAAAGAATGAATAACTAAACGCCATGCGCGCGGGCTCGGGTGGAAGCACTGGAGCAATCTGTGGTTTCTCTCCCCTGTTCAACTGGTTGGCACCCATTAGTGAGGTCAACTATATCAGCGAGAGTTCACCCAGCAATCAGCTCAAAACACAGCCTTCATTTGTCATTTTTCATCGTCTTTCAGCAGGTGCAGTGTTTCATATCCATACGCTGATGTTTTTGAGATGCAAAACGAGACGCGTGTTCGGGGGAGACGCAGCTTTCAACTGTCTATTCTTCACTGCAACTTCTCAATTCGCTAATTAGTCTCTATTAATTGCAAGATGTGCGTTTTGTGTTGGGAAATGCAATTCCCTGGGTAGATTATTAATTGTAAATGCCAACATCTGCCGTCATGAAAGCGATGCGATCCTGCCCACTCCGACCTTTTGACCCTGATCTGTGATACTATGGAATTTTAAACGTATAGCCTAATATACAATTTACAATTATTTAAACATATATTTTAACGTTTGAGAAAGAAAAAGAAACAATTATTGAGAAAAATAACATTTAAATTATCATTTTGCTACAATTTTTTCTTAAACATCTAATTATTTCTTTAATACGTTTTCATTTTAATTTTGCAACTTATAAAATGTTAAAATACATGTTTAAATGATATGTTAAATAGCAAACGTAAATTATTTTATTGAATTTGAATTAGCATTTTACATATAGCCATTTTACATATTGCATTGCCATTTTGCATATTACATTTCAAATTTAAAAAATTGCTACCCATAAGCTTCCATATTAATAAGTCACTGTTTACTTTACAGTGACGGGATCAGACCGTTTTTAGGAAATGTTTGATGGCCTTAGTATTTTACCAATCAAATCTGTAACGCCGATTGTGAGTTTGTTTCAAATACTGTGACTTCTACAGTGAAGGCAGTTTTAAATATCATTACCTTTCATGGGGAGTCTAGTGGGACCTTTTGAAAAATGTAATGATTTTTTGATTAAAAAAAAAAAAAAAATCCTCTAAAATCAGGCTCAAGGTGATGATGGGAACCCTGGATATATCAGGGAATTTTAAAACTGTGATTCTGAAAAAATCATGGAAATAAATACAATCTTTAGTCATAATCGCCATGAAAAAAATCTATTCTACTTCTTTTTTTTAAATAATGCTGAGAAGTAAAATATTTCACTACTCTTAGAAATGAAGTCTTTAATTTTGAAGGACTGCAAAAGTCATGAACTAGTGTGGCAACCCTGAACATACTAAGATAAATACACTTGTTTGCTCTAGATAAACATTATATCACTCCAGGTTATTATGATCAGATATCCTACACTCTCAGAAATGATGGTCACAAAAGCTGTCACTGTGTCTGTACCCTTTAAAAATGTATTAATATGTACACTTTTGGTACCATATGCTCCTTTAAGATACTAATATGCACTCTTTTTGAAAGGGCACAGTCCCAGACAGCTTTTCTGAGAGTGTATCCTAATATCCTAAGCATGTTTCTAACCTAAACGTGCAACACTTTCACTGACCTCTGGTCTAAAGAAACTACCATCTGCTTTCAGACCGGAAGCGGAATCCCAGCACACCACATAGAGCATTGCTGACACCTTGTGGCTGAAAGGACTGAGACTTCCATTAGCTGAAGGTGCACTGGGTAGCTTTTTCCACTAGAAAAGCTTTACCAGTAAAGAAACGATGAATACTTCAAAACTCTCCAAAAGATTAATGCTTTATTCACTGCCATGTCCTTTGTCCTTTGAGATGTGTGTTTTTAACCTATAACACTCCATCCAGGTCTCCAGAAGAGGAAGCACTGAGACCTACTCGGGTTCTGCAAGTATCATTTCCTATTATCCTGCCTATTTGGTGCCTGAAATTTTACAAAACATATCATGCTAAAACCGTGCCACCCACATTTTTGCAAACATGTACAATTCACTGCAGTTTTCAGCTGAAATGAACACTAGGTAGAAAAACAGCTTTTACTCATTTTCACACAAATTATGCTTACAGGGACTCACGTTGGGGCCACATTACCACCTCGGGTGTGCATTATTTTTGTAATAATTCAACGGTGCATCGTCAATTATTCCTTACTTGTAACAGACACTTTGCTTTTTCACCTTATGTTGCAACGTTTTTTTTTTTTTTTTCTTTAATATGTGGGCACTTCCGATTCAATGGCCATTATAGTATAGGGTAAATAACTGGATAAATAACAAAATGCGGTAAATGGTCAAATAATTTGCGATTTATGATTACAAAAATAAATGAAAATAATATGATTAAAAAAATTACAGTTTAATTTTAAATATTTATTTTAAATAACAGATGAGACCAGAAGCCTCGAACCAATCAGGTGAGGTGAATCCTACAGGGTTGTTGAATGCTTGATTCTGATTGGTTGACGAACGCTCTCTAAGGTGTGCAATTCTTCTCCAAGTAAAGCACAGTTTAAGCAGGAGCACGTTCAAGCCTTTTACTTTTACTTTCTTTTACTGTCTATGGTTCAAGCTCAAACCGTTGCACAACGTTTTGCTACGGTTGGTTGAACGGCATGTTTCCTGGAAACGATGTGCAATGGGGTTTGAGATGCGTTTTCTCTTGTTTGGTGGGTGTGTCAAAAATGTCAGCCCAGTCAGCAGCAACATGTATATAAACCAGTTCGCACAATGGGTCCAAGTAAAGTCTTTTCCAAATGTGTCCTGCAGCTCGGTATACACTACAATTGAAGATATTAGAGGACATATTTGTTGAAAGAGTTTTATAGTAAAAATATAGCATATCAGTCTCGGAGGTAAGAAGTGGATTATCCTTCACCTGAAATGTTTGTCTTTTCATCCTGAAACGTGAGGAAAATGTTGGATCACAATAATTAGGAACCACAGTTTCCACAATTCCCTGGGTTCTTCCAGGACCTCTCCACCTCAGACGACCACCAAAAATCACTCGTCCAATCGGCCGTTTCTCATTCACCTGAGTAAAATTCAACCTGTCCGTGGCGTGGGCCATTACATCAAGCAACTCCCCATATGCGGGCCTGCCGGAGGGAGTAAGCAGTTGTGCCGCACTGCATCCAGTGTTGACAGCATCACTGATTATAATGAGTATCTGATTTTGTCGCAGATTGACTTCGAAAGGGATATCTAATTTCTCTCTCTCTCTCTCTCTCTCTCTCTCTCTCTCTCTCTCTCTCTCTCTCTCTCTCTCTCTCTCTCTCTCTCTCATATAACAGCATTAGTCATCAGCATAACTATCAATAGCTCAAGCCTCAGTTCCTCCATTCACTAGTTCTAAAATGACAGTTTGGAATTAGCGCTGGAGGCTTGGGATGAGATGCGTAAGAAATTAGTCACACACACTATAGCATTTTAAGGAACAAACCTGGAAAATGTCTTGAAATAAAACACCAGCACAACGTCTTGAGTCATTGTAAAACTTTTTGACATCATCATCTCCATATGTGTGGCTTTTCTAACATACATTTAGCTCACCTAATAGGCCTACAGCTTTGCACTTGAGTCCCGATATGATAGCTTCAAAACTTAGGCTAATCAAGCTAAAATGCTGAAGCAACATGTGTTTGTATATTTTGGATATATGGTTTAGGAGAGGGTTTAGTGTTATTCTTAAATGTGAAAGCATTAGCCTTTTAGCGCCACTCACCTGACATTTCATTTCCGAACTGCCACAAACCAACGTAATAAAAACATCGCCACCTGCATCTGTTTCTGATAAAACTGAACACACTTTTCGCCCACTCACTGATTACTTCACTTTAAAAGTTTCGCAAAACATGCAAGAAGCAGCGTAATGGTTTTGCAGAATTGTTGCCAGAGATTACAAACGATACCGAATGGGACTCTGGTCGTGAGTCTTGCACAACAGCAGCACACAATTCTTTGGTATTTTTTATTATATAAATACATTTTTTAAAAATCACAATATTATTCTATTTCATAATTATTGTAAATACAAATCATCTAAAGAGAATTAAATCCTCAATAAAACAGCAGTGCATGTGCAAAGCACACAAAATGTGCAAAGCCATAAAGCCATAAAATGATTTTGTTCTGACTTTGTTTTTGTTTTTTATCACAATAAAGTTTGTATAATGATTGATTCTGAAAGAAAGAATTTGGTGTTTGAAATGTATGTAATAATTATTCATACAATGTAATTGTATTATGTACAGTATTGGCCAAAAGTGATTTCTGGCCTAGGAAAACCGACAGTGCCTTTATTCAAATAATTATTCAAAATTTGTTAAAGATTTTGTAAGCATATTGCGTAGTTGTGCTTGGAGTTGATTGTTTTATTTGTGATGACAACACAATAAAACATGCCAAATTGTACGGACATAATTTCTGGCCAGGCTGTCAGAAACAAGAGAGAACCAACAAAATAACTGATTATGTTGTAGTCAATGTATGCTTTTTTGTTTTTCTATGCATATTTCCATAGTAAAATAAAACCTGTATAGCTGTAGTTTCCCTTTTTTTTTGCCAAATAATTGTGTGTGATAAATACCTTAACCAAATTAAGTGTTTTTTTCTTCCCTCATATTGAAAATATTTTCCTCATATTTTGATGGTTTAATCGAACTTGTAGGGTCATTAAAAACAAATGTCCCCTCCGGACATCATTTTTTGCCACAACTGTATATACATTACTAATTATGCACAACAGCTATTTGTGTTATAGTGACAGCAACAACTGTGTTACATCTACAGTACAATGAAGCATTGAAAGTCCCCCTGTAGTCAATCATTTTATCCCTTAAAACTCATCTTTGAGAATCAAAATGACATATTTAAATGTTTTTTCCTTGAATGTAACTCTACACCCTTGCCTCATTGAGTATTCGCGGTTCTATGAATATGCAAATGAGCCCCGCCTCCACTCACTCACTCAGCTCAGAGATCCACTCGTTGACGATCACACGTTGATCTGATTGGTTACAAGGTAGTTTGTGACCTCAGAAACACCAGCGATTTTAAAGCGTGTTTTTTAAGGAGACTTTTAAGGAGGAAAATACTCAGCAATGGTGTCGACTCATGACTGTTCACATGGTTTGTCTTAAAGCATATTAAAAACACCACATAGACACATAAACAACATTAAAAGCTTGATTTTCACCACAGGGGGACTTTAAATTCCACTCTCAGAAAAATGCCTCTCTCAGTACAGAAAAGTGACTAATATCCTCATCTCCGAAAGCGCGACGCGAGGCATAAAAATGTCCGGGAAGGACATCATGCCTCTGCGATCCACTTTGGTCAGGACTGTGTACGACTTCAGCTCTGATTTCCCGGTCAACACAGAGGTATGAATGACAGCGATTCTCGCCTCCTCTCGATACGGATCGTCCCTGTCCTTCCCTATGACGACGTCGTGACTCTGTCCAGGCCTCCAGAACGGGTACTGGACCGTTAGAGTCTCCAAACGCTGCACGGTGAAGTACTCAACCGGGATGGGCTGGTCGTCGGCGGGTTTGCACTGGACCAGCGTCAGGTGCCGGACCTCAGAGTTGTTGAGCAGGAGGGCCACATTCAGAGGCGAGGTGTACAACACCGTCAGATGCTTCTTCTGAACCGGACTGGGATTCTCGGCCCTTTGCAACACTGATGACTGATCCTTACAGTTGTTGCACTCGCTGGAGTTCATCTTCTCACAGAGGCCCAGGTCCTGCGCACACGTGCACATGTACACGTTGCGCTCGGTCACGTAGGCCACCTTGAATTCGGAGCGCAGGACGGCAGGAGAGGCGAGCCACAGTGTGCAGAACAACGCTGCAAAACTCATCTGACTGCGCAGGATCATCTCGGAGAGGGATTGTTTGAGACCTGCATGTGCGAGACGGAAGAATAGATCAAACTTTATTCATGTAGACGTGTAGAAACAGCATAAACTAGACAAAAACATTATAAAACATAAAAAAAAAACAGATAAATTATGCAGACAGACCAAAAAACATGAGATATTTCATTAAATATAAAAGGAAAAAGATTAATAAATAAATAAATATCCTAAATACAAGTACATGGGTAAATATACTCTCCTAAAAAAATAAAACTGGTCCCAAGAGAGTCAATACTGAGATATACTGATATTAAAAAGTCTGTCTTCTGTTGGAAGAAAGGATCTTCAGTAGAGCGTCTTCAGTCTCTGAATGAGATATTGTTTAGCCTGAGAGCAACAATCATGGCTCTGTTCCAAAACCCGGTGCACTGCCTTGTGTCGTGCTGACAAGTTACGATTTGCAGCTCTTCTTACAAGCACGCACGGGAGATTTGACTTACTGTGGATTTCAATACAATCCAGTGTTAGCTAACCATGTGATACTTAAAGGCCCCCTGAAATCAAAATGTACGTTTTTTAGCTTTTAGTGTAAATATATTGGCTTTAAGATTATGAATAAGCTGATGTGTTCCAAAACAATGACAAAACTCACATTTAGGAGATATAAGCATTCAAAACTTACAGTCTCACCCAATCTGTCAGGGATTTTTATGACATCGCCGTGATATGATATCGCATCATCTCCTGTCCAATCAAATGCTCTCTAGAATCTAAAGCTCCGCCCCCTCTGCTATAAACACCACCTGGCCGAAGCGACCGTTGACACGTCACAGAGCAATATGGGTTGGAGATGTGTGAGTTTTATTCTGTTTTCCAACTGTACACTAATTAAGTACGAAACGAAATGACTAGAATTCATCCACACCTCTACTATTGAACATATCATTAAGTTTATTTATATAGCGCTTTTCACAATACAGATTGTATCAAAGCAGCTTCATAGTATTAAATTAAAACAATACATCAATGTTTGTTTCTAGTGGAAAATGCTGATCAATAGTATTGTTGATTGATTAATTAAATTAAATATCCCAAATATCCCCAACTGAGCAAGCCAAAGGCAACAGTGGCAAGGAACCGAAAAACTCCATCAGGTGACCTAATGGAGAAAAAAAAAGTCGGGGGCCAGTTCTCCTCTGGCGTTTAGGAACTAGAGGTTGGATTTAACTGTAAGATTAAAAGTATTATATGAATGCCTGGCTGAAAAGATGCATCTTTAATCTAGTTTTAAACTGGGAGAGCGAGTCTGAGCAACGAACAGTATCAGGAAGGCTATTCCAGAGTTTTGGAGCCAAATGTGAAAATGCTCTCCCTCCTTTGGTGGATCTGGATATCCTAGGTATGACCAAAAGCCTCGAATTTAGTGATCTTAAAGAGCGCGATGGATAATAGGGCGATAGAAGATCCGTTAAATAGACTGGAGCTAAACCGTTTAGGGCTTTATAAGTCAGTAGCAATACCTTGTAATTAATACGGAACTTTATAGGTAACCAATGTAGTGATGATAAAATTGGTGTTATATGATCATATTTTCTTGATCTAGTAAGAACTCTAGCGGCGGCATTTTGGACTTACTGTAGCTTGTTTATTGAGGATGCAGGACAACCGGCTAATAAAGCATTACAGTAATCTAGTCTCGAGGTCATGAATGCATGAACTAATAGTTCTAAACTAATAGTTAGTTCATTTCATCATTAGCGCTCGGATTCGCTTCCATGGTGCTGTCAAGTACGTCAAGTTTCCCTCCTTTACCTATCTACAGATAAAGCGTTGTCGGGATAATTCCGGTTTGCGTGGCTACATGGCAGCGATACAAATTCTGTAAGTAGTACTTACCATGGGACATGTGTCAAAATGATTTACGACTTTGACCTTTGACCTTTGTGACAGGTTGAACTTCCTGTGACCTTTTATGATTGATGGGTTGAACTTCCCGGATGGGGTTATGGGATTAACCTATTGACCTCTCCCACGCATCGATCATGTAGTATGACAGTTAGTTTCCCCTATTTGAATAGAACAGATGTTTTGATGGATAGTTTTGACGGAATCAAATAAAGCAGATGTTGTTTTTCCGGATAGTTTTGAAGGATAGTTTTGACGGCTTCAAACAGCCGGTATATAGGACATGTGTGTGCATGTGTGTGTGTGTGTGTGTGTGTGTGTGTGTGTGTGTGTGACAGACAACAAGCTTTGTGTTCTGTGTGTGAAGAAGGATTATATAGGACATGTGTCACAGACGCTCCCTCCCACCCTCGCATTCCAGAGCAACGGGACTGACAGCTGTTTGGTCACTGTGCTGAAACAACTTCACATTCTTTTTAAAGTAAAATATAAATTGTATCCAATTATTTTAGCTGAATAAAATTGTATAAAATAAAAAGCTTACTAAAACCAATTATTTCAGTTTTAGATGAATTAAAAAAATCATCTTACATAAACATTCTGCTCTTTATATAAATGATATAATCTAAAAACAATCAAACTAAGGTTGAAAAAACACACTGTTCCTTAAAAGTGTATAAAATAAAAAAGCTTACTAAAACCAATTGTTTTAGTTTTAGATGAATAAAATTGTCTTACCTTATTATTTTAGATAGATCCTACAGCTTATGAAACGGGCTCGCAGCTCCATCTGTTGGACTCTCTCTGAATCAGCGATCACAATGAGACATGGTCAATGTTTTGTTAGGGGCTAAAATGATTTCAAAGTTTAAAAATGTTTCAAACTGAATACATTATTAAAAGTGGTAAAACAAAATACTCCTTTCCTGAATGACATAGGGATCCGCGCGTGTCTGTGAGCAGTAAGACTGGAGCGCGCGCCCCCCTCTCCGTCGAGCTCTGACCCCCTCCTGAATGTCTCAACCAAAACACACAAGAGCGGGGCGCGCGTCTGTCTCTGTCTCCGTTAGGCTTCTAACGGACTACAGTACGCTTCCTTATGGCTACTGATCAGATGATGCACAGAGCTGGTCAGGATGTGTCCAATTTTGATTTCAGACTTCAACACCCTTTCAGCTGCGTGGTTTCTGGGCCCTCCAATAGTGGCAAGTCTTATTTTGTAAAACTTTTGTTGGAAAAAGGTTTGAATATCATTTCCAAGAAAATTGAAAACATTGTTTGGTTGTATGATTGCTGGCAAACTTTGTACGATGATTTACTTCAATTGTATGACATTAAATTTATACAAGGAATACCCCAGACTCTGAATGATGATGATTTACTGCCTGTTACCACCACTAATCTTCTCGTGATTGACGACCTGATGGAGCAAGCTAGCGCTAACGTTGAACTCCAACGAGTGTTCACTCAATACTGCCACCACAGGAATCTCAGCTCTATTTACATAGTGCAAAATTTATTTGCACAGGGTAAGTCCAGCCGAACCATCAGTTTAAACGCCAATTATATGATCCTGTTTAAAAATCCTCGGGACGTTCATCAAGTGTCGATGCTAGGGCGTCAAATGTACCCCGGAAACACAAAATACTTTATGGAGTGTTATCACGATGCGGTCGATCGACCTTTCGGCTATCTAATGATAGACTATAAAGCAAAAACTCCGGAGCAGTACCGTCTCAGAACAGGATTGCTTTCGGACCGTCAAGTGGTTTATATCCCGAAAAAAAGAAGAAGAACGTGATAACCATGTCCGCCAGACTTTGCAAGCATCTGCCGGTGTTAAAACTGCTACATAAAGCCACTCCTAAACAACGACGCCTTATTTTACAATCGGCGTCCGACGAATTCATTTTAGCGCTCTGCGAACTGGCTCTAAACATCCTATACGGTGTCATTCCGGTCAACAGGGAGCAGTACCAAAAACTGAAAAAGAGAAAAGCTGCTATTAAATTTGTAGCCAATAAAAAAATTGGCATAGCGGCCAAGAAACGAGTCTTCAACCAGAAGGGAGGGTTTCTGTTGCCGCTCCTAAGCGTAGCCTTGCCGTTTCTCACGAACTTGATAGCAAATCGGTAGGATGGAGTATGCCGAGAAGATGTATTTAGTCCCTCACCATCAGCTGGACAAGCTCAAGAGTGAAAATGCTCGCGAGAACATTCAACAGACCGTGGAGAACGATTTGGATGCCGCCATAAGAAATATTTTACGCCGCACCGATTTGAATCCTTACGAAAAAGTCAAACTTTACACCCATACCCTGAGCAGGTTTTTGACCATCGTTAAACAAGGGGATCGTGAGAGCGGTGTTTTAACTCTTTCGTTACCCGATCTTGACCCAGGTCATAAAGACGAACCACCGCCTGCTGCTAACGTTGAAGACGGTAAAGTTGAGGGGGGTGTCGTCGACGAAGTTCTGAAGAATGTGCCATCGAGAAGTGTGAAAAACAGCAGATACATATTAGACAAGATGTCAAAAGCTAAAGGACTAAGCTCGTGGAACGAATCCGGGGAGTTTGTGTTCAGGGGTAAAGCCGTACAAGGTTCACACATGGTCGATTTGTTGAAAAATGTTACGGCCCAGCAAAACGTTAGGGATGACCGGAGACCTCCAGGATGGTCAGAGTTTCTACGCGCCTTTGCCGAATTAAACATTCCTTTTTCTACGGTGCCGAATCAACAGGTCAGACGGGCGATTAACTCTCTAAAGAGTAAACCTGTAGAACACCCATCACCACCTGCTAGACCTTATAAAAAAAAGGCACAGAGATATTCGCCTCGCCTGGCTCCAGATTTCGGAAACTCGCCTCTAAATAGTAAACCCGACACTCTCACCCCATCGATGCCTGTTAGACCTTATAAAAAAAAGGCGAGGAGATATTCGCCTCGCTTGGCTCCAGATTTCGGAGACTCGCCGGCTATCGACCGAGGACGATGGTTGGAAATGTAACGATTTTGTGTGAGCATTAAATAAAAGACGATGAGAAATATAATGGTTTAAGCTTTTTTATTTATACATCAAACATGTCTGCACGCAATAAATGCAGGATAACATTTTATCATTACAAACATGCGGTCTCAATCTCTTCACAAAGAGGGACACCATTTTATCATTTTTAACATAATCGTCGCTGTATAGTTTCATCACATGGTTATAGTCGAGACCTCTGGCTAAATGATATAGAAAAAACACACAGTGCTGTCCGCAGGTATCGGATGTATAATCCTGGACACGTCTGTCGGAATATAATACGTCAACGTTGTTGACGGCTAGAAAGTTACTGAGGCTGATTGGAAAGCGGGGGCTGTTGGGAGGATTGCCGAAGCTGTCGAAAAAACAAGCAGTCCCCTCTTGGGGTAAATAAACGGCGACCCAATGCTCACCCGGCAATCGAGCCGGGTCGGTATTAATGATCCCCATCGACGGTAAGATCCTCAGCGGTTTTTTGGGTAGTTGATCGCTCGGTAGAACCCCGAGAAAATGAGTCCCGCACGTCATTTTATCCATGATAGCTGTCAGTTGTAGCGTGTTCATCTCTCAGTAGTGATCGATCAGTACCTGTCTGCGGTTAGACACTTCAATGAGGCTGTCGAATACTGCGTAAATGATTAAATTAATGGTATTCGGCAGCGCTTGTCTGAAACGAGCTTCGACTCTGATGTTCCCGGACTTGATGAGGGAAATGTGCTGGCCACAATCCTCATCAGGCGATAGGTTAAATGCGTAGAGCGTGTATCCGTTCAGGAAATCATTCCTGCTGATAGAGAGCGGTCGATCTTTAAGGTGTCTCCCGGTCGTCATCGCCAGCTGATAGTATTCACGTACAGCCAAACTGGCATCGAAATTAGGCTGTAGAGGCTTGGCCGGGAATTGTTGACCGTCTACGTAGACTGCTAGGAATTCCAGATTGTAATGTTTGAACGCGAATGGATTTTTTTCGTAGGAGCCGGTGAATGCGTCGTTGTCGACCATGCCGATAACGATAGACTTTGGCAGTATTCCTAAAAACAGATTTTCTTGATTTGAAACACGAGAGCCAGCGGGTATGGAGAACGATTTTAGACAGACCCTATCGATGGGGTACTTGGCCGTGGTCGAGAGCAGCGTCTGGGCGTGAGCCAGTCTCACCGGCGGCGATACAGAAACTTTTTTGACAAATAGGGATGCCGCCACTATATGTAATTTGTAAGCCACGTCGTCGGACCTCATCAGACAGAATTCGTCTTTCGCTCGTATAAAGCGTAATTTGATGTCTAAATTATTAATTAAAAGTTTTTCCTGGAAGAATATATCGCTGTGTATGGGGGCAAGAAGTTCCACCTCCCTGCTTCGAGCGGTATAGGTCGATCTCTTCGTCAACCCCTCGTTACGGCCTGCGGGGTCACGCACATCCATGTGACCGGCTGTGTCTTTGTGAAACAAACCGGCGGAGAAAATAGATTCCAGCGTATCTTTACCGTAGTTGAGCAGACTTTCAATGATGCAACGATAGGGAGAAGTTCCGGAGCTTTGCGATATCAGGCGGTCGCCGAGGGTTACGTAGTAGCAGCCAGGTAGTTTATTGGACCCACCGTTGCCGGGTGGGGGATATCATCTCCGTCAGGCTCTTTGATTTTCACTTTTAGATAGATCATCGTGTTATTGAGATCCACATAATCATCGCCGTTGCCGGCGATAAAAAACTCCAATGGTGCAGAGTCCGATATGGCCGATAATGGGGCTACTTCTAAATAGCCGTTTTTCTCAATAACGGTCTGCGTCAGCGGGACCGTAAATAGGTCCAACTCGGACTTGATGCATTCTCCCGACATGCGGTGCAATAAAGCCATGTTAGAAAATGTTTTTTCCGACTCTCTTGATCGTCGCCTTTCGACTAACAGACGTCTTACGCTTTCTACGTACGACTGAGCGTTTCTTTGGTCCAAGTGTTGTTTTCTTCTTTCCCCACTGACCACGCCTACTCACACCCGGTGGTTTAGACATTCTCTTACGAGCCATGACCATCAGACCGGATCCGTCTTGAGCTTTATCGTTATGAGATCGCGTCAATACGTTCGAGAAGACATCGGATACTGTATTTTAAGCGGCCGATTTTAGATGGGGTTTCGCGATGCTAAATCCTCTTTTTAACAGAGGTATAGCCATCCTGAACAGACCTCTGAAAAGACCCCCTAAGCCTGCTCCGTACATAACCCCTCCCCCGGCATACCCTGGTAAACCCCCGCCGGCCTGATCTCGGTAGTAGCTGACATAGTCAGTGGTCTCTCCGGGTCTATAATAAACCATTTTTTGGTTTAAAGTGTAGTTTTACGATGACTTTCCCGTAAGAAAATGGTACTTCTTGGTTTTGATCGTCCTTCAACTCTATGGTGATGTCGGTGATGTGATCCTTATTGATCGATGCGTAATGGGGGGTGTCGTATCTAACAATGACCGTGTCGTTGCTTTTCCCCGGTATATGTACGCATCTCAAAAGGGGAACGTAAGAATCACCGACCGCTTGATATTGGATAATGTCTGTGTAAACGTACATTGTGTAGAACCCGGCGTTGATATCGCATTGATGAGGGGCGTACATGACGACGTTTGTGGTAAAATCTGGTTTTTTATGATAGTTTAAACCTCCGAGAGGTTTTAGCGTCATTCCTAAAATAGTGGCGAGTCTCCCACGAAAACTCATTGAAATGTTGGGTTTCGCGGTCAGAAACACCTTGTTTTTTAATTCGTCGTGATTCAATACGCCCACTGGTGCGATAAGTTGATTTATAGCACGGAGGATCGCACGAATGTTTGGGTAATAACCCCCGTTTATGTATATTTTCGCAATATTAGCAAAACCGATACTTGAGTCTTTGGAGGGTTCCGGGGCCGTATGTAGGATGAAATGACCATCTGCGTCATTAAAGTTGTACCAACTTCTAGGATATTCGATTTCGGCGAGTCCGACTTCCCATTGTCCTTTCAAGTCTATAGCTTTTGCCAGCCGGGTTGTATAGGAGGATATGCGATTTTCAGGATAAACCGACCTAGATGCATTGCACGGTAACGTGACGTAGAACCCGTGGTCGTCCATGGCGGTCCTTCGCTCGTATGATCTCGTCCTTTAAACGTCGGGGTGTTTTAAGTCCACCAGAGTTTTTTTTATCTATGTAACTATTAAATTTTGAAGGCCATCCTACCCATTTCACTAAAACAAGCGTAGATTTCCCTTGTTTTTTCTGACCTAAAATCTTTTCCACCTTAAAAGATTTGTTTTTACTCACAATTATTTTTTGCAACTCTTTTTCATAAAAAAACCCCTCGATGACATCGCCGTCATAATCGGTGAGTCTGTAGACTGGGGGTTGTCGCGGAATACACGCAGATACGGTGAAGAATTCTTCTGTGTAGTTCTGCTCATAACCTTTGGCGAACGGACCTCTCACTTTAGAAATCCTGACGACGTCGCCGACTTTGAATTTAAATATAGGCCTCTCGGTCTTCTTCTTTATATCGCCGTACAAGTTTTGAAACACTTGACCCTCGTTTACTTTGTCGACGTCCACGGGTCTCATCCTGATACTTCGGTGATAGCTGGTGTTGTACCCCTGCATAATGTCTTGTAAGACATCTATGTATCGTCGGGAATTTGTAGCCGTTAAAAATCTCCACATACGACTTTTTAACGTTCTATTAAATCGTTCAACGACGCTGGCTTTCAAATCGGTAGCGGTAGCGAAATGATTAATGTCGTGCTTTTTCATTACATCTTGAAATTGTTTGTTAAAAAATTCCTTTCCCTGATCCGTCTGCAATTTCTGCGGCACACGTCCCTCTTCGAGTATAGACTTGAACGCTCTAGTGACCTCTGCGCCGCTCTTATTCTTCAACACGCGAGCCCAGGCGTACTTGCTAAATACGTCTATGCAAGTCAGCAGATATTTATTACCGTCATTATCGTTGGCGTAGGCGATCATGTCGACGAGATCGGCCTGGAACTGCGTATCCACCCCGTACACGACCACTCTATTTCGTTTGTATTTTATAGGCGCTGTTTTGTGTAATGTGTAAGCATCCTCACCAGCCAGCCATTCTGAAACCTGTTTATCGCTTAGACGGACCCCGCTGTCTTTCAAGACGGCGTCTTTTAATCGTTTTTTACCCCCTAAAGAGCCGGGGTTGGAGGGGGTATAATAAGCCTCTTTCATGAGCTCCGTCATGCTGTCGTTTCAACCGCTGCAAAAGAATAACTCGTACAGTGGTTTGAATCAATCTTTTATTAAAAAACGTTGCAAAGATACATGCATAGTAAACATGGGTATAATGATGTTATATACACATACCAAGTAAAATTAAATTAAGACGAATATAAAAAATACTCAAGTAAAAATGGATAAAACATGGATATAATAGAAGTTAGTAAAAATGAATATAAAAAAATATATATATATATACTATAAGTAAAAATGGATATAATAGAAGTTAGTAAACATGGATATAAAACAACACTAAGTAAAATGGATATAATAATGTTAGTACAACAAAATATAGTAAACAATGTATATAATACAAAACATGCATAGATAATCTAAGGCCCCGTTCACACTGCAGGCAAAAGTGGCCCAAATCTGATTTTTTTGGGGTCAAGTGTCCAGGTCAGACTTCTTCAGAGGTAGTGTGAACACTCAAATCTAGCCCAGATCTGATTTTTTCACATCAGATTTAGACCACATACATATGTGGTACTGAATCAGATCCAGATCTGATTTTTTTCAATGCGGCTGCAGTGTGAACAGCCAAGGCGGATTTGATGCGACTTTTATGTCAATCTACGTCGACAAGTCACAATTATGCATCGGCGATGAAGCCCTAGACACAACAGACATAGACAGTACTCTAACATTAAAAACTTGAGAGTGAGGTGTTAGACCTAATTAGTATATGGGAAGATACTTTAATTCAAGCTAAACTAGAAGGATCCTACCGTAACCGCTCTGTTTTTTGAAAGAATTGCACACGAAATGGAAGAACGGGGACACAGAAGAACGTGGCTGCAGTGTCAAACTACGCATCCACACAGACCTTTGTAGTGAATTTGCAGCCATAAACCCGCAAAAGGCAAAAATAGCCAATTTTGCTCTCTTTCTCTTCGTTCTTCTCCTCCTCAGCACCTGCTAATGTTAATGTTATGGCTTCCATTACACAAACATTTTTAAACAAATGTGATGTGAATATGCTTACTTCCTCCATAACCTCCCGAACTTTAGTGCAACCGCGTGCTGTGTCTGATGTCATTGTTATTGTTCTTTTGCGCATGCGGGTTAGTTTGAAACCTCAAACAGTTCACACTGCAATCAGATATAGGTCACATTTTAAAAGGTAATGTGAACAGCCAATCAAAAAATCGGATCTGAGCAAAAAATCAGAATTGAGCATTAAGACTTGCGGTGTGAACGGGGCCTAAGTAATGGATATGATGTGGTTACATGCAAAGTAAAGTAGGATAGTAATAATGACATCAGTGATAGTCTAACCAGAAAAGAAAATTTCTGCAGACCATCATGTTTGTGTGTAGGATGTAATCGGCAAACATTTCAATAATTCTTTCGGCGTCATTGTCATCGGAACTTAGATTTCTAATCATTAGCTTACATACATCTGACACGTATGCACACATACAGAGTACATCGGTGATTGCAAACTCATTGCTGCATTCAACCATCATAATCAGAGCATCTTTTACCAGTACAGAGGGTGGCTCAACACCAGAGACACATATGTTTGCCAATTTCTCCCAAGAATTAGGCGTGCCTCTTATTAACGTCATATGTTTCTTGAGATTTCTTAAACGCTTGGTTTCAAGGGGGTCATCATCATCATCATCCGAATCATCATCATCCGAATCACTTGAATACTCGATGGCTCTTTGCATTAATGAAATCAGCTGTTGTCTGTAATGTCCTTTGAACATGTATTCGATGAAACTCTTTCGGCTGTCGTCATCGGGCATGCTGCTGGAGTTGACTTGATCACTCGCCATTGACGATTGGAAGAGCTTCCCAGAGATCAACGACGTCGTAGACTATTTCCTTGCAGGGTTTGTCCAGAAGTCTCGCCCTGATTTCTTCTACCTTGGGGGTGATGAATGGTTCGTCTTTTAATTCGCGCAGAATAGTCCCGACTGTTCCTAGAATACGATGGGGTTGAGATTTTAACCCACACCGCTCCAGTAGGGTAGTGATGATGGTATGAAAAGAGGGTTTAAACAGTTTGCCTGTAAGTTCGTCAAAGTGGGTGTCGCAGTAGTAGTTGGGAGGGTCAAACAGACAGGAATGTTGCAGCTGGCTAGGATGGTTAATCGCGCAGCCCTCACACTCGTCCTTCTGCTTTTCGTAGAGGAGATGTTGCAACAAAACCATGGTCGCGCCTTTTATGATTTTGAACCCGACGTCACTGAAACATCCGTCTGTGACGTCGAAGCCATGATTAGCATGAGGCAGGGTCCGGACGATTGTAGATGCGTCGTGCGGTTCCCGATCGTTATCGAGCCTGAAACTTTTGTCTGCCCCAGGGGGGCCGTCGCGCTCGATGTCCGAATGCAAGTGTTTGTCGGGCTTGATATTGTTAGCTGGACCGTCGTCGCATCCATCGTCGGACGATTCAGGGTCTTTGCGAGGGTTGGTGAGGTAAGTCAGGCTGCCGGATCCATGTTTTTTGATGGATGGTGATGGTGGCGGTGAAGGTTTAGTGCAACCGCAGTCGCACTCGATCTCCGGATCCCAGTCTAAGCTACGTTTGGGTGTTTCAGCCGAGGTCCAGTCGATTTGGAGGTCCGAGGGTTCAGGGTTGATAATGTTGCCAGGAGTCCAATCGTTTTCAAAGCACGGTTCCAAGTCTATGCGACGTTTGATTGTTTTAGCCGGAGCCCAGTCTTTGTGAAGGCCCGATGGTCCGTAGGCGTCAGTCAGAGTATGGAGGGTTGCGTCGTCGTCGGGAGGATCGAGAATGCTGCCGAAAGAGATACCGCAGCTGCACACGTGATCGGGTTCTGAAGCGTCGTCTTCAGCCATGGTTTATAAATGGTTGGGAGAGTCTGGTCGCCGGAATTTATGTCAGCTGTAGAAAAGGGGGTGGGGATGTTGGAGCGCTTCAGCCTTGATTTATATTCGGCGCTTGACAAGGTCCGACCGCCGAGCTTTATGATGGCTGTAGTGAATGGGCGGGGATGGCAGGGCGTATGTGCTGCTTCGCGCACATCTCTCAGGGTGGAACAGCTGCACTTTAATTTTGTTGTATCCGTCATGCATGTCGCACCATTTGAACATTTTGTTGATGATTGAAAAAACCCTATTCAGTAGATCCAGATCGCACCACTTGAACAAAAATTGCATTTCATACAGATCGTGATGCTCGTTAGGCAGGATGTGTCCCAACCGAGTGTTGTTGAGCTTTGTCTTGTCTTTACAGCAGAATATGTAAACAGAATCATTCGGCCTCTTTTGAGTATGGTCACCTACCACACGGTACCTGACGTTCGGGGTCGTCCCGTCCCACTCCCCCACGTACAAAGGCTCCTCACCACCGTCATTCAGATCCTTCCAGACACGTTTGTAAAATAGAGACCAGTCTTTTTCAGGAAATACCAGACACGCGTCTTCCCCAGCCTGAAACTCGTCGACACCGTCAGTGGTGTAGAGCGTAACAACTCGAGTTGGTTTGTGAAATTTGTACCCGAATACACGGTTACTACACATTACATATTCACCTTTAGTCCATTCCGAAATTTCATGGAGAAAACTTGTCAAACGGATGTGTCCGAAAGGTTTTCTCGGTGCCATAGTCAGACTTTCCATCATTTGATTGCTCAGCTCCGACTCTGGGGATTGAGGAGAGGATAAACCATCCATACTCATGTAGCTCATGTTTCTGCTGATGGTTTTACAACACATTGACCCCATTTATATATGCTGCTCTGGAATGCGAGGGTGGGAGGGAGCGTCTGTGACACCATATAACCCTTCTTGACACACACACACACACATATGACACAAAGCTTGTTGTCTGTCACACACACACACACACACACATACACACACATACATGACACCATATAACCACACGCACACACATGTCCTATATACCGGCTGTTTGAAGCCGTCAAAACTATCCTTCAAAACTATCCGGAAAAACAACATCTGCTTTATTTGATTCCGTCAAAACTATCCATCAAAACATCTGTTCTATTCAAATAGGGGAAACTAACTGTCATACTACATGATCGATGCGTGGGAGAGGTCAATAGGTTAATCCCATAACCCCATCCGGGAAGTTCAACCCATCAATCATAAAAGGTCACAGGAAGTTCAACCTGTCACAAAGGTCAAAGGTCAAAGTCGTAAATCATTTTGACACATGTCCCATGGTAAGTACTACTTCTGTATTATTAATTTTAAGGCCAGACGAGTAGTATGTTGAGGGTTGATGTGTAGGGAAGGACTACACGCCTGCGCACATATATTCAAACGCACACACCTATAGACTAAACTTGTAATACGCATGTGCTAGTGATGTATGTCTCGAGACCGGTCTTGGTCTCGAGACCGGTCTCGAGACCACTTTTACGTGGTTTCGGTCTTGTCACGGCCTTGACGGTCTTTGGTCTTGGTCTTGTCTTGGTCTCGGACCTCTCGGTCTTGTCTAGGTCTCGCTGTCTCAGACCAACATAGTGGTCGGGGGATTTAGCAATACAATATTACAATATCCACGACGACACAACGTTCGATAATGCAACATTATTATCCGCAACGGAACGGATTGAAGCGCGTGTCCGAGTGCTGACAGTGCGGCGTGTGCTCGAGCCACATGAGAAAACACTTTATCCGCGGCCACTGATCGCAGCGGCAACGAGCACTTTGATCACTTGGTTTAAAAAACACATATCAGTGACATGATGGGTTTTAACTTCATTCAGGAGTCATTCATTTTGGGTAACTGCACAACTACACAACTGACAGATGACTTTGAGCGCACTGCCAACGGTGTGTGTGTGTGTGTGTGTGTGTGTGTTGTGTGTGTGTGTGTAACCATAGCGACAAAACGACCAACTTTCGTATCCCGCACTTAAGCCTATAATTTCGTTTTTAAAAATGTAATTAAGTATTTAAAAGTTGCAGAATGGGTTCATTTGGAGTCTGAGACTCCGAAATCGGCAGAGATAGGCAGGCATTTGCTTAGATGAATTTGTATCTTTGATATCTGTGTGTGTGTGTGTGTGTGTGTGTGTATGTTGTGTTGTTGGTGTTAGACTAAATAAATGGTCTTTTAAATATCATCTGCATATCTCCGTTGTGTTGACTAAACATTAGACCTAATCCAAGTTTATAATTGTGTATTTTTAATTTGATGTTATACGTTTTCATCTACACATTAATTATAATTTCAATTGGTTACATATTTTTCATTCTTTAGACAGTTGTTGGAGGAGCAAGATGGTGTTGGAGGTGTTTGATGTTTTGTCAGATGAACCAGTCAGTACCAGTCATGTCGGTCCTCAACAGTACACAAAAGTTAAGGGAGTCTCAATCCTCTAATAGTGCAGTAACAGCCGTCATGCAATTGCTACACATAGTTGATCTCACCCAATCTGCAAAAACATTTACAGTGAGCTCACAGTCACACACATGACATGGTCTGTCTCTGTATTGTTCTGCCATGTAGTTGAAGTAATACCATCTAATATGTATTGAATGTAAACTGTGGCTGAACCCTATGCTGCTGTTCTTGAATTCATACAAGTTATTGCTTAGCTTCAACACTAGTCTGTTTTTTTCCCCTCCGGTCTCGACTTGGTCTCGGTCTTGGTCTCGGTCTTGGTCTCGACTTGGTCTTGGTCTTGACTTGGTCTGTCTTGGTCTTGGTCTTGTCTTGGTCTCGATACCCTCTGGTCTTGGTAGTGTCTTGGTCTCGGTTTAGGCGGTCTTGACTACAAGTCTAGCATGTGCACGCCATCAGCGTTCTCACTGGTTCACGTTTTTGAAGTTAGCGCAGAAAAAACTTAAGAGTTTTCTGTTAAAACGGTGTCGTGTTAGCGGCCCCTAAGTTAATAACTAATGATCGTTGCGACGGAAGTGAATCAATCAAACTAACTATAGCTGGACAATAACTTTATTCTAGAGCTGCTGTAAAGCCAAAACACTTTACTTGAATTTCCTATTATCAATGTAAAGCAGCTTTGGAACAATCTACATTGTTAAAAGCGCTGTATAAATGAAGATGACTTGACTTGACTACGACTCGCAGTCTGAGGTAAACTAAACACTATTGGCTATTTGGAAATGAGGAGGAGCAATTCAAGATGTCCCGCCTTAGCTTCTGTTTCAGTGGAAATCACATCAGCATCATCCAAGGCCTTTAAGCATAAAAACATATAGAAGAAATCAAAATACTGGGGTGCATTGGTCCATTTTGAATCAGAACTATTGATTTTAGTAATGAATCAATTCTATTGATACTTCTCTGTCCTTACGCCATCTTGGATGGTTATCACTGAGCTTGTTGCTATTCATTTCTCTAAAGGATGCTTTGAATTTGCCTTCAAGAAGGACTCTTAGAAGGCAACATAATAGCCTTACAAACTCAGAAATGAGCCAATCTCCTTACCAGTGAAAGATCTGCAACCCACAGGGTGTTTCAGTGATGCGTGAACAAGAGTGGCGCTGTGATTGGTTAGTCAGCCAATGCCAGATGTAGAGAGGGCAATAAAACAGGCTCAGTCCTCTGACAGTCTGTCAGCAGTGCCATGGTGTTCATGAGCTGTCGTCTCAGCTGAAAACAACAACATCCTCTATCACATCTGCAACTGACAACATAAAGTGGACCACAATGACCAGTTTGTCCATTTAAAGGTAGGGTAGGCAATTTCAGAGTGGCTAGCAATAGCAAGCTAGTTTTGAAAGCTTTAGATCCCGCCCTCCCTTCAAAGCCACGCCTCCTTCAAAACACATGACTGCACACTCGGACTCAAATCACACAACAGTCATTTTATGAAAAAAGGTTGAACAAATTGCAACAGAAGCAAACTCAACTGATTTTGTATCCTCAATATAACCAGCCTTTATTAATTATTATTGCAGAGATGGGGTTTGGGGCTGGGTCTGTGGGACTGTTTCTGGGGATTCACTTTTTATTTTGCCTACCTTTTGTCTTCTGCATTCTCCTTACCATTGTCTCCTGTTCTTCCCTCAGACTCGTCCCCCAGGCCCAGCCCCAAACCCAATCTCTGCAATAATAATTAATAAAGGCTGGTTTCTAAAGTACTTCTTCCTGCCTCTACATATTAATGTTCATGGGTAGCCTAAATGGGTTCCATTCAGACCTTAATATTAAGTATTTTACTGTTATGTGTCAACAAGATTCAACAACACATTTTCACCTGGCTATACCCAATGTTTAGATCTGTTGTGGTATTTATGCAAATTAGCACATACGTAATTAGATTATGCACCGTTTGTCCTCGTTAACAAACCATTTCAAAACACTTGTAATACATTTTTTGTTTGTCTTGATGTAAGTAATCAACTCAGTAATTTTCTTGGTGATATCTAAAGGTTAAATTTTTTTACCCTATTCACGTGAGAAAAAGAATGAATAGGCGTATGAATGGGCTATATTTGGGTCTTTTTCGAAACTTTCCCCTAATGGGATTCTTCAGGGTTTTTTTTCCTTACTCAGGACATATTGAGGATACAAAATCAGTTGAGTTTGCTTCTGTTGCAATTTGTTCATGGTTGACCCCCATTTTGGCTTAAAATGACTGGACTATTAATAGTGAACTTAAACAACTGACAGATCTCTTACTCGTACCACCTGACTGCTGCAGATGATGCGACGAATGCAATGATTGGATGAATGTGTTTTGGTCCTGAGACTTCCACAGAATATACATGTCCATGTTTTAATATTTACACCACTTCTATTATTGAGTGCTATCAGGATGTGAAGAGAGTTTCAACCAGAATAACAAAAAGAGTTTATGAAAAAGAAAAAAAATTGCCTACCCGGAAATGAACGTGTTAAAATCCTGAAAATGAAGAAAGCATTTCATTCTACACTATTTCTGCACTCTAAGAAAAAAGGCTCAATGGGGTTCTATATACAACTCTAGGGTTCTTGACTCAATTTGAAAGAACTCTTTATGCCAAGAAGGTTCTATAAGGAGAAATGTCTTAAATGATCTCATAATACTTTCATATTTAATGGTATTCTCTAGTGATAAAGTATGTTTACAAGCTGTTTAATTCATAAAATTGTATTAAAAGATGAACTGAAACAAAATTAATTCATTAAAACTAGATCCATGATGGGAATGCCTAAACGGTTCTATATATGATACAGAACCCTTTAAAGTTCTATTTAGAACCTTTTCTTCTATTGACATTAACTGTGTTTCCACGCCAGTGTCTGGAAATACAGCAGAAATTCCAATGACATTTTTTACATGAAATATTTAAAAAATATAAAAAAGACAATGCACGTTTTGCACATTTTAAATAATTCACAGACCATTGCATCTCTTACAGTTTTACATTTGAGTACTTACGCCTATCATCAAAACACAGTGTAGCTTTACCTTTTTATCGTCTTTCTTTGGCAAGTTCAAACCTGAAGGTTTCGATTCTGACGAAAACTCCTCAGCCCCAGTCGTGTTGCTTGGATTGGCGGGTTTCTTCCTCCAGGGGTTTAAACTGTGCTTGAGTTTCTCATTATGCAACAGGACTGCCCGGAGGTGACGTGCCGCTAGCAAACACTATTTCTCCTGCCTGGTCCAGAACACATGCAGCTGTCCTCCATTTTCTCTCCTGAATAACACAGGGTGTGTCACACTTCATCAGCGAGTCCGAGCTGCTTCAGGATTTACTTTCCATCTCACCTTCTCACACAGAGCAAACATGAAACTATTCATTCTCAACCAGCATCACACATCACATCCTTTTCAGAGCTTGGAATAAAGGATCTACATAATGCACCCATTAATAAAGCTTTCCAGTCTTTCTCCTTCATGCAGAATGAAAGAATTCCTGGCAGCTTTGCATGTGATGATTCACTGTTTCCTCGAGTTAATCTAAGAAAACATCTGTCTTGTCAAACGATAATACCCTGTGTGTGCTGTTAAAGTGGTTAGATTGTCTTTAGATAAACACTGTCCACATATGGCTTTTCTAACACTTACACTCGACTCTGAGTCCTGAACGGTTTACAGTAAGTCACATTTAAAGAAAGAGAGAGTGAAAAGGAGATTACCTGTCAGTGTTTGTCATGCTGAGAGTCAGTGAAGCACATGTCCATCTCACGGTCCACTCGTCTGAGGATCTCAGGGATCACTCATGGACTGTGGGGTTGGGCTTGCCGAATACACAGAGGTTGCCAAAGCCACAAGACGGTGTCCTCAGCATCTTGCTATGCATGAGCCACTAAGCCAAGAAGGAAAATGTTAACTGGAACAATGTGAGGCGGTCAATAAAAAATATGAGGCAAGCGCATGACTCGACCACGACCATTTATGAACTTTCTCCACTGACTTTCTGTGATGTTCAAAGTGTTTTAATGACGCTGAGTTTTAAAGGCAGCTGTCTGACTCTGAGATGCGAACGGGAACATGGTTTGTGTAACATTAGTAACACATTATTAGCTGTTTGATAATGTATTCAAGCCAAAGGCTAATCATATTAATTAGCGTTATGTGTCCGACTTTGCAGAGAGCGATACAAAAAAAGCATTCTGATACATGGACTTGTAGACAAGCCTGTATAGTTTACTCTTCTTCTTCTGAATCAGTTTCTACACAGTTATACAGTAAAGTTGAGTGAGTATCAGCTATTCTGAGCTGGTGTGAGTGAGTGGAGACGGGCTAATTTGCATATTCATGCATATTCAACCGTTACAGGACCATAAAGTTTTATACCTTTATGTAAATTTGAACTAAAATCTTGGTCATGAGCATGTTGCGTTTTGACAGAACAACAAGCTAACTACTCATATCATGCAATGAATCACTCAAACTTTCCCTTTTTTTTTCTTTCTTTCTTTTTTTTAACCTTTTTGGGGCGTAATACATTAAATGACCAGAGGAGGCGAAATGAATCCTCTACTTTTTTTAATGTGTTACAAACGTGTGTTAATTATTCAACAGAAGCAACAAGTCACTGGTTAGTAGGTTTGTTATATAAAGTGAAAGCGATGGACCGTTTCCACCATCGTTGCCAAATATGCAGACTCACTGAACACATGTTGACCTGTGTGTGTCACACTAGGTGTCACAGTCAAACCTGCCAATAGAGTTTACAGCAAATATGCAACACGTAGAAATATAAAAGCATTTAAAACTTTTCTGAATTGTATACATTTAATATTCAAACATAGATCTCGCTGCATTTTTGGAAAGTTTATAATAACATTAGGGGTGAGAAAATGATGGTGTTTGTATGTAGTTTATTCTTTCTAAGTGCCTGCATGAGTATAACTGTAAATACTAACATTACATCTCACTGTAAATATGTGGTTACACTGTATTTCGATAGTCCACTTTATAACGTTGCACCTACATGTCAACTAACTTTCATTAGATTATTAGACTGTAGTAGACTAGCAGAGTTAGGTATTAGAGTTAGGGTTAGTAGATTAAGTTGACATGCACTTGAAAAGTTACTTATAGTCAGTAGAATATCTGTTGAGGAGCATCACAATAAAGAGTTAGTAGATATTAAGCTGACAGTCTACTGAGAGTTAGTTGACATGTTGCAAAGTTACTCATAGTCAACAGAAAGTCTAAAGTCGACCAAAATAATGAGTTACCAAATATTTTTTTCTAATCATTTACTGTAAACAATGAATGTATTTCATTGTTGTTAATGATTGCTCAAACACATTTCTTGGAATTATGAATCATTTTCTTGAAACTCTAAACACAAATTTCTAACTTCTTCTCACCCATTTCCCCAAACTTCCTATTTTGAGGTCAAAATGAAGCTGTCCACTCTAAACCATTCAATCTTCACATCTGACATCATCTTCACCCCTCTGACATCACACACACACTACAACATAGTCTTACACACTGGTGAGATAAATGGTCAACTAGAGTAGCACCAATTTCATCCGAGACTGCTTGTCCCCTTTCCCTTCCTCCTCCTTCACCTCATCCTCCTCCTTCACCTCCTCCTCCTCCTTCTCCTCCTCTTCCTTCTCCTCCTCCTTCTCCTCTTCCTCCTCCTTCATCTTCTCCTCTTCCTTCTCCTCCTCATCCTCTTCCTTCTCCTCTTCCACCTCCTCCTCCTTCACCTCCTCCTTCTCCTCTTCCTCCTCCTTCACCTCCTCCTCTTCCTCCTCCTTCTCCTCTTCCTCCTCCTTCACCTTCTCCTCCTCCTTCACCTCCTCATCCTCCTCTTCCTCCTTCTCCTCCTTCACCTATTCCTCTTCCTCCTCCTTCTCCTCCTCCTTCACCTCCTCATCTTCCTCCTTCTTCACCTATTCCTCTTCCTCCTCCTTCACCTCCTCCTCCTCCTTCTCCTCCTCTTCCTTCTCCTCCTCCTTCTCCTCTTCCTCCTCCTTCATCTTCTCCTCTTCCTTCTCCTCCTCATCCTCTTCCTTCTCCTCTTCCACCTCCTCCTCCTTCACCTCCTCCTTCACCTCCTCCTTCTCATCTTCCTCCTCCTTCACCTCCTCCTCTTCCTCCTCCTTCTCCTCTTCCTCCTCCTTCACCTCCTCATCCTCCTCTTCCTCCTCCTTCTCCTCCTCCTTCACCTCCTTCACCTATTCCTCTTCCTCCTCCTTCTCCTCCTCCTTCACCTCCTCATCTTCCTCCTCCTTCACCTATTCCTCTTCCTCCTCCTTCACCTCCTCCTCCTCCTTCTCCTCCTCTTCCTTCTCCTCCTCCTTCTCCTCTTCCTCCTCCTTCATCTTCTCCTCTTCCTTCTCCTCCTCATCCTCTTCCTTCTCCTCTTCCACCTCCTCCTCCTTCACCTCCTCCTTCACCTCCTCCTTCTCATCTTCCTCCTCCTTCACCTCCTCCTCTTCCTCCTTCTCCTCTTCCTCCTCCTTCACCTTCTCCTCCTCCTCCTCCTCCTCCTTCACCTCCTCATCCTCCTCTTCCTCTTCCTCCTCCTTCACCTTCTCCTCCACCTTCACCTCCTCTTCCTCCTCCTTCTCCTCTTCCTCCTCCTTCACCTTCTCCTCCTCCTCCTCTTCCTCCTTCTCCTCTTCCTCCTCCTTCACCTTCTCCTCCTCCTCCACCTTCTCCTCCTCTTCCTCCTCCTTCACCTCCTCATCCTCCTCTTCATATTCCACCTCCTCCTCCTCCTTCACCTCCTCCTCCCTCCTCCTCCCTCCTCCTCCTCCTCCCTCCTCCTCCCTCCTCCTCCTCCTCCTTCACCTCCTCATCCTCCTCTTCAACCTTCATCTCCTCCCTCCTCCTCCTCCTCATCCTTTACCTCCTCCTCTTCCTCCTCAACCTTCACCTCCTCCTCCTCTTCTTCCTTCACCTCCTCCTCCTCTTCATCCTTCATCTCCTCCTCCTCCTCATCTTCCTCCCCCTCCTCTTCCTTCACCTCCTCCTTCATCCTCCTATTCTTCCCCTCCCTCCCTCCCTGTTCTGACTTGAGTGAACAATATAAAAGGGTTCGACAATGTGCTTAAAACCGAGTTTTCCGCGTACAGACGACACCATTGTCAAAATGATCCCCATTCACACAGATCAACATCGTCTTCAGAGATTCAGGTTTTTGTTTACATGGAGACAAAAAACACGTTTTCAAAAACTTTTGCATTTTCAGGCACCAAAACGATGTTGTTGTGTAAACGAACGGTTGAAAACGGTATCGAGTGAACAGCCCCTTAGTTTGTTTCCATGATTCCTAGTATGTTCTAATTTTTTGCCATGGAAACTCATTGTTTAATTTGAGTTAAGTTGATGATACACAGGGCAATGTTACCATCAACGGGCAACCAGATGAGACACAGGGCCCACGACCGATCTAAATGATCCAGATAGAAATGTATTGCCAAGCAACAATCACTCGGCAAGATTGCCCAGCAACATTGCTCAAAAAGTTGCCCTGTGTAACATCACCTTTAGGGTTAGTAGAATAAGTTGACATGTAGTTGCAAAGTTACTTATAGTCAGTAGAATATCTGTTGAGAAGCATCAAAATAAAGAGTTAGCAGATATTAAGCAGAGAGTCTACTAATACTCTATAATACTCTAATGAGAGTTAGCTGACATGTAGTTGCAAAGTTATTCATAGTCAACAGAACGTCTTAAAGGAGAAGTTCACTTTTAAAATGAAAATTCTGTCATCATATACTCACCCTCATGTTGTTTCAAACCTGTATGAATTTCTTTCTTCTGCTGAACAGAAAGGAAGATATTTAGAAGATTATCAGTAACCAGACAGTTTTTGGGTCCCATTGACTTCCATAGTATATTTTTTTCCTACTATGGAAGTCAATGGGACCCAAAAACTGTCTGGTTACTGATAATCTTCTAAATATCTTCTTTTCTGTTCAGCAGAAGAAAGAAATTCATACAGGTTTGAAACAACATGAGGGTGAGTATATGATGACAGAATTTTCATTTTAAAAGTGAACTTCTCCTTTAAGTGGACCATCGAAATAGTGTCATTTACAGTAGATAATGAATGTATTAAGACCAGTTATCATGTTTTGCTGATATATGAATATTACTAAAATTATATTTAGTAGGCCTATATATTAGTGTATATATTCATCAACCTCCTCAGAAGCTCCGTTTGCGAGAGCAGAGAGTCACACATTGGGGCAAAATAAAGTGGCTCTGCAAACCTCCTTATCTCATTCCCACAGTCATGGATAATATATCGATATCTGAATATCAGCATGACACGTACGTTTTTTACATATAGTCGTGCAAAGAAATTCAAAAGTAGGCCATCTTTGTTTGGACCATGAGAAAGAAAAGGGCAATGTTATTTGAAAAGTTGTTTCTGTCTTCAAGTTCCTATTCAGTGTGGTTTTGACACGTGTTGGAAAACAGTCATAGAAGTGCTGAAGTGCAGAACTGTGTGGTTGTGGTGGCACGGATGTGACAAATGCTAGAACTGAATGTTTCTGATAAGAGAACACAGTAAAAAAAACCCACCTAATTCACCTTGAAAACTTGAGTATTATCTGTATAATCAAACTGGCTTTACAAGTCAAAAAATAAAAAAAATGAAAGTTGAAATGTTGTCATATTGATCATATCATTTTTCTTTTTACAAAGATGGTGGAAATGCAAAGACGACGTCAATGCTGCATTTTCTCACTGATTCTTGCAGCTCTTTTATTAATCTATATTTTCCAAACTGATCTTATGGTTTCTCCTGCAATATTCATAAACATAAATGACCAAATGAATCATAGCTGAATTAACGTAAGTGAGAAAGACAGCACTATAATGAAAGAATAACTGTAAATCCTGTAACCTATTGTGAAATTCTAAGAATTACTGACATCCAATATCACCATTGCACACGTGTGCAAATTTCTTCCTTCGATGACTAGGTACAGATTTTCCACTCAAGGCAGGATCATCAAACTTACAGGACCTTGAAACACAGATCTTGCATGAAAGAAAGTTATATTTTCCTGCCAACAATATCACCTGCCTGAAACAAGGGCTTCAATAAGGGCTTCAATAATTCAATAAGGGCTATTTCAGTCTCTTAAATTGAATTCTGTCATCCAGAACTAAACTAAAACTAAAATTCCATTTAAACAAAATATTTTCTAATTGAGCTCAGTTGGTTGGGGCAAGTTGCGCATTTATATTTGGGCAAAGTGTCACATGTGTTTCATAGGTTCACTTCTGGAATGAGTGTCAATAAACAGCAGTGTAGGATATGCTAAATCTGGCAACCCAGCTGTAACAGCACACATTCCACAGCTTTAACCAGTGTTTTGTTAAAGTTAAGATCAAACATTCTTTAAATAACATAATTATTTATTTTGGCTTGAGAAACCATGAGAAAGTCAACAAAGTGAAATTTTAAAGACTGCAATGTTATTTGACATTTGATTATTCCACTTATGTACTTTGAAAACCTACAAACCCGAAAACTGATTTCTTTATGCTATTGCTTGCACTTTGCCTATTGTGAACTTTAACTTGTATACTTTTGCTTTAATAATAAGCTTATTTATAAGAATACAAAATAACATGGGTCAATGGAAAAAAACAACAATAGGCCTACGAATACACACAAAGAAAATGTTCTGAAAACAACATTTTGCGAGTAAAAACCAGGTTAGGAAAATGTTGTACTAACATCATTGTAACCTTTTAACATTCTAATCACGACAAGAAAACTGGACATTTTAATGTAAATTGTAAATTGCAGTTCCCACATCATTTTTAATAAGCTGTGTAAATCCATATGACTGTGTGATAACATTCCACTCTAGTCGGTACATAAACTGATAAATAAACTGTCTTTTTTTTCCAGGGGAGATGATGTTTTGTAGTCAACTTGACTTTCATCTCAAATATCACAACATTCTGACAGTTAACCCTGGCCTCAATACATAATAACCTATCTATACGCAGGCCTATGATGAGTAATATCGAAACTGTAAGGTGTTACCAAACATTCAGGTAAGCTCTACTTTCATAAGTGTGTTTTTTTTTTTTTTTTTTTTTTTTTTGTAGCTTGAGACCTGATAAGGTGGAAAGCACCGTATCGTTCATTCAACCGGGTTGCCAGATCACACAAAACACGAAAATCTTAAAATACACATCATGTCAGCAGTATTCATATATTAGAAAAACATATTTACTAATCAAATAAAGAAAATAACGCATGCAGTGTATAATGGGTTAACGGGGAACACGTCGCCTCTTACTGTGCCAGGGCGTATTGGAATATTTGGCAACCCAGAGTGAGTCCAGTCGAAAAGAAAGCGCAGATCTCCGCGCGACCGAGTCAGGAAATGTTGTTGTTCGGGTTCCGGACGCACATCTGAAGTCGGCCTGAGAGTTTGGGGAAAACCGGTTTGCGACAATGCTAAAGGACCCTGTATTCCAGTTTGGGGTGTTTTACGCCTTATTGTGTCAATGTGCCTTTGGTTTTGGTGAGTGTCATATTGCTAAAGCTGCTTGTGCTAACGATGTCTATCTCTGTTTATGAGCGCGTGCGTTCATATAATGTGATGTGTGATTTCTGAAATATTCAGTAAAATAACAATTTATACAGTAGCCTATGTTTTAAATAATCGCCACTTGTGTTTTAGCTGTAGGCTATTATTCAAATGCGTGGATCATTTCTGGTAACCGAGCTGTGGTTCCCATATCATTTCCCAAATCTGGGAAATGTAACGTTAAGTGTTTTACAGTTGTGATTCCCCTGCCAGAAAATGCATTGTCGATCAAGTTCAATCTTTATTTTAAAAATAGCCTAGAATATAAAATATATTGGGATTCAAAATAGTTCACATTGTGTTGTTTAAAAAATAATTCTGGAACCTGTGTGGTGTAAAAGCGAGTGTTTATAAATGTAGGCCTATGCGCTCACACACTCAAACGGTCTCCTTCATAATGTGTGTTTTTCAGTGTGGCATAAGAGAGTCGTAGTCGAGGGACTTTATTTGTAATGTAGCCTGATAAAAATGTTCCTCCTGCTCACCAAGAACAAAGACTGCAATGTTTACTGTGCTAACGGTACTTTATGCTTAACAAACAAAGGTTTACATCGCCACATTATTTCGCTGATAAATAATCAACCAAAAAGTCGTTTGGTCGACCAACCAAAAAGTGCTAAAGCGATTTTTCAGAGGCGTTTTCTTCTTCATATTAATACATGACTGAGGCGGCTGCAACTCTTTTGTAAGTGTTTAATAGGACCTATAGCAGGGGTATTCAATTAATATTACTGTACTACTCTATATATAATAATACTGAATGTGGGTTCAGGGTTTTCCTCTTGAAGTCTGGATCATTTTTATATTTTGCTTAAAATAAGTATCTACTAAAAACCAAGCAAACAATGTACATAATAATCAAAACGCCTTCATCATGAGCAGAAAACAAAGTTAACTAGTCATTTCAAAGTTTGTTGTCTTTCCTTGCCATTTACAAATAATTTTCCCAATTAGGCTATAACTATATGTTTATTTTGAAATGCTCTTAATATGTTGATTAAAAATGCTAAATGTAGATGAAAACACGTCTTGTCACAAATCTGGTTTAAACGGTCACTATATTTGCAGCATTGTTGTTTTCTGCAGTGTTTTAGCGAAAGTATCACACTATTTTACTGCTCACTGTGTTTCTGCTACTGTTGTTATAATAACTCTTGCTTTGACTATTTTTTGCCTCTAGATGAAAATATTAGAGTGGATATAGAGACAAAAGATCATTATCATAAATGACCTAATGCTTGTGGTGTAAACTACTCCGTTGTTTCGACATGCTGCTCACTTTAACTACAGTAAAATGGTGCTTCAGTTATCATTATGTGTTTTGCGGTCTTGTTGGAATTGAATATGCCTGGCTTATAGCTTTTTGGTAAGCCAGCCAAAACACCACTTTATTATTTCACCTGTATATTACTCTAAAGCTTCCACTAAGAAAAATAGTCCATTACAACATACAAATCAACTTAGCAACAAGACAAAGACTGCAGAGCATTACCGCAATTATACTGTAGTAGTCCTGATGTTCATTCACTATGATTGATAACTGAGGTGCTTGATGGCGTCAGTTGCTTTTGTCCGAAACGAGAGCAAGTCTGCGATGTGACGTGATAATAATACTACTAATAATAATTAGCTGAGTGCCATGATCGATCCGTCTGAATCAAGAACTCCAGAGAGCTGTGATATGTGACCTTAGAGCTGTGATAAATGACTTTAAACACCATGATCAATCTGTCTGAATCAAGAACTCCAGAGAGCTGTGATAAGTTGTGTAATAAGATATGTGCTTCTGTAGAAAAAAAACAACAATTCCCAGACAGCTAACGTGTTTTATAAAGAGCACTTTGTCTGGAAAGCATCTAATCAAATCAAGTCACGTCAAGCCATATTTACTTAAAATGCAGCCTGTTTCAAAGCATCTTTACAGTGATGACAGGGAAATTTTGCAACAAAGTTTGTTTCTGATAGCAGATCTAGAAGAAAACAGCGTTATAGTCCAGCTTAAGTAAGTTCAGTGAGTTAATTTCTGTTGTGAAAAAGTTATTGATTTAGTTAATTTATCTATTCACTTTCCAGATTCCTGGTAGAGAGCAACATTAATCTTAAGAACAGAAGCAATCCATTAGTCAGAGAAGTTGCTGTAAGCATTTAAGAGAGGACAGTGCTGGCCGTCCACCATCAGACATCAGGAATGACGTAATGGAGGACAGACATGAAATTCTGCAGTGCTGTGTTGTTATATATTGTAACTTTATTTTCATTATAACACTCGCCAACCCATCAAATGCAGGTAAAGATCAACTGTGGCGGGTAACGCTGTCAAATCACTTGCCAATTTGGTGAATTTTTGGTGATGAGGATAAAAGAGGAAGGGTGGAGATGCTGGATGACAGGATGACAGGATTTTGTGAATAAAAAATGAATGTATGAAATCCAAACGATAAATATTATATAAAAGCTGTGACGTAGTTAATCTGTTTTATTTCTTCTTCTTTTTCTTTTCTTTTTTTGGTTCTGAATGGCCGGTAACCTAAAAATGTAGTAGCCAAATTGGTCAGTGAATGAAAAAGTTAATTTCAAACCCTGATTATGATGTAATTATTATATTATTATTTTTACATAATTTGCCCAACTTAAAGGTGGGCAAGCGATATTTGAAAACAGACGAGTAACACTGAATAACACGTGAGTAACACGAACATGCGAGTAACACTGAATAACACGTGAGTAACACTGAATAACACGCGAGTAACACTAACACGTGAGTAATACGTGAGTAACACTGAGTAACACTAACACGTGAGTAACACGAGTGTAACACTGAATAACACGCGAGTAACACTGAATAACACGTGAGTAACACTAACACATGAGTAACACATGAGTAACACTGAATAACACGCGAGTAACACTGAATAACACGTGAGTAACACTGAATAACACGCGAGTAACACTAACACGTGAGTAATACGCGAGTAACACTGAATAACACGTGAGTAACACGCGAGTAACACTGAATAACACGTGAGTAACACTGAATAACACGCGAGTAACACTAACACGTGAGTAATACGTGAGTAACACTGAATAACACGTGAGTAACACTAACACATGAGTAACACATGAGTAACACTGAGTAACACTGAATAACACATGAGTAACACTGAATAACACGTGAGTAACACTAACACATGAGTAACACTGAATAACACGTGAGTAACACTAACACGTGTAAAGCGAGTAACACTGAATAACACGTGAGTACCACTGAATAACACGTGAGTAACACGCGAGTACCACGTGAGTAACACTGAATAACACGTGAGTAACACGCGAGTAACACTGGATAACACGCGAGTAATACTAACATGAGTAACACTGAATAACACGTGAGTAACACGCGAGTAACACTGAATAACATGCGAGTAACACTAACACATGAGTAACGTGAGTAACACTAACATATGAGTAACACTGAGTAACACGTGAGTAACACGCGAGTAACACTGAGTAACACTAACACGTGAGTAACGCGAGTAACACTGAGTAACACTGAATAACACATGAGTACCACTGAATAACACGCGAGTACCACGCGAGTACCACGTGAGTAACACGCGAGTAACACTGAATAACACGCGAGTAACACTAACACATGAGTAACACTGAATAACACGTGAGTAACGCGTGTAACACTGAGTAACATGTGAGTAACACTAACACATGAGTAACACGCGAGTAACACTGAATAACATGTGAGTAACACTAACACATGAGTAACACGCGAGTAACACTGAATAACACGAGTAACGCAAGTAACACGCGAGTACCACGTGAGTAACACTGAATAACACATGAGTATCACTGAATAACACGCGAGTAACACTTAATAACACTTAATAACACGTGAGTAACTTGTAACACTGAGTGACACTGGGTAACACGTGAGTAACACATGAGTAACACTGGGTTTGAGTGCCAGTGTGTGTCTGGAGCTGCTGTGCTGTTGGCAACTAACAACGCTTAACGTGGCTTAATGTACTAATACAGTGATAATAAAAGACAAAACTCAACAAACACAATACTTTATTAGCATAACTTTATTAGTATGATGTTTAGTGAGATTGGTCTTTTAATAACACTGTCTTAGTACATTAAGCCATGTTAAGCGTTTTTCACGGTAAGCGTTTTAGAAGGTCCCCTAACAACCAACTCTCGCATGTTAATTTTTTTGTGCTTCCTTGTTATTCGTTCATCATCTGCGCTTTATTTTTCGTGAAGCGTTACTCTGTTGCGCTTCTGCTACGATAAACAGACATCCACTCTTGTGAGCGTTAGGGAGAGTCGCGCTGACGATTGCTAGAGAACGCGGTGTTTAGCGTCGGGGTTCGAGCACGACTCGGAGCAGGGCCTTTAGGATTCTAGTTGGGATGCACCGATATTAACATATTGGCCGATACCGATAACCGATAATTAGTTATTTTTGAAAGCCGATAACCGATATATTGTCCGAAAAAATCTAAATCCAATTTTTTTTATAGAATTTTTGAGAGTCTGATTACAAAAATAAAAGTTCCAAGCACACAATTAAAATGTTCTCATGATAATGTTATGTAGCCGATATGACAGACTTCTTTACTGTATTTTCCTTTTTTTTTTTTTTTTTCAAATATGTTTATTGAGCACCATAATACAAAATGCACACAATGAGAAACAGTACATTATAAATATGCAACAGTGCTCACATTTTTTCCAGTTTCTCCCCCCCATACTTCAACATTACACTATCCCTGTCCCCTACATGGGTCCTAGACCCTGAAGCCACCCGCTCCTAGACAACAAACAAGAAAATATAATAAAAAAAAAAAATAATAAAAAAATAATAATAAAATGAATAAATAAATAAATAAATGAAGAAATGAATGAAAAAAAAAAAAAAAAAAAAAAAGAAGTAGCATTGTGGTTAGTTACGCTGTGTGTCCAGAGGACATAAACATTTCACTCATCAGGAATGATATTTAGAGAATCTATGATGGAAAGCAAGGGGTTCCAAGTTTTGTCAAATCTCCTTAAGGAACCTCTAAGGGAGAACCTTAACCTCTCAAGTTTTAGGTTATGTAAAACTTCCTTAATCCATCTGTCATATGATGGAGGTAAGGCTTGCTTCCAGTTAAGTAAGATCAATCGCCTAGCAAGCAGAGTACAGAAGGCCAAAGAATGTCGTGCTTCAGCTGTTAGAGTGCTGCCATGTGAAATACCAAAAAGGGCAGACAAAGGATTTGGGTTTGATATACAATGGTAGGCTTTGTGAAGAGGGTTGAAAATTTTAAACCAAAACTCTGTTAGCTTTGAACATGACCAAAACATGTGAATGAAATCTGCAGGAGATTGGTTGCACCGATTACAGACATCCATAACATTGGGGTAGAACCTAGACAATCTGTGGTTGGTGTAGTAAGTCCTATGTATTAGTTTACATTGAATCAGTCCGTGCCGTGCACAGATGGAAGAATTATGGACTAGCTCTAGAATCTGGTCCCATTGGTCTTCCTCAATATACCCCAAGTCCTGTTCCCATAGATCTCTGGTTTTTTGGGGGAAATTAGAGAGAGTGGAATCAAGGGCTTTAAAGATATGAGAAATAGCTCCTCTCTGATTGGGATTTACTTGGAGAAGAGTGTCTACCAAAGTCTCTGGTGGTAGATTTGGGAAGTCAGGGTAATTTCTTTGTACAAAATGCCTAATTTGAAAGAAGCGAAAAAGGTGAGAAGCAGGTAGTTGAAATTTGGTTGATAGGTCGGCGAAAGACATGAAGGTACCATTGTCATAGAGGACTTTGATAGCGGTGATACCTCTGTCGCTCCAGAGTTGAAAGGCAGGGTCCATAATAGAAGGTTTGAAACTGTGATTGTGGGTTACAGGGGCAAGGATAGAGGGATGCTTCAAGCCAAAATGCTTTCTAAATTGCATCCATATTTTAAGCGATTGAGTGACTACAGGGTTAACACTAATGTCAGTAGTTGACATTGGGAGTTGGGAGCATAACCATGATTGTAATGGGGTTTTAGAGGAGGAAAGTTCTACTTGGACCCAGGCTGGCTGAATGGCTGCGGTTTCGACTGTCCAGTATAGGAGTTTTTGAATGTTAGCAGCCCAGTAATAATGTAGAAAATTGGGGAGGGCCAGACCCCCGGACCTTTTAGGGAGCTGCAATATGTTTTTCCGCATGCGCACTGGTTTGTTACCCCAAAGAAAATGAGAAACTGATTTATCTACTTTGGCAAAAAATTTCTTTGAGATGAGTACGGGGATATGTTGGAATAGATAAAGAAACTTTGGGAGGATGGTCATTTTGATTAGGTTGACCCTGCCAGCTAAGGAGAGGGGCAGAGTAGACCATCTGTTGAAGTCTTCCTCGACTTTTTTAAGCAAAGGGTTGAAATTACTATTAAAAGTGCTTGCCAAGGACCCGGTGATGAAAATACCCAAATATTTGAAGCCTTGATCCACCCACTTAAAAGGGGCTACATGGTTTGGCAATTTACCTACTAGATTGTTGATTGCGAATGACTCACTCTTCCCAAAATTTAGTTTATATCCTGACAGTTGGCCAAATTGTTTTAAAATTTCTAAAATTACAGGAAGAGAAGAAGACGGGTTGGATACATACAAGAGCAAGTCATCCGCGTACAGTGATAGCTTATGTACCGTCCCTTGACGTGAAATGCCCTCAAATTTTTCTTCAGATCTTAGCCAGATAGCCAAAGGCTCGATGGCTATGGCAAACAGTAAAGGGGACAGGGGGCACCCTTGTCTCGTGCCACGGTGAAGCTGGAAAGATGGTGAGAGCACATTGTTTGTTTGTACAGATGCTACTGGGGATGAATATAACAATTTCACCCATGATATGAAACCTGAACCCAAACCAAATCTATCCATCATTTCAAAAAGAAACCTCCACTCTACCCTATCAAAAGCTTTCTCAGCATCCAGCGACACCAATATCTCAGGAGTGCTGGAGCTGGGCATGTTCAGAATGTTTAGGAGTCTTCTGGTGTTATGAAATGAGTGCCTCCCCAGCATAAAACCTGTTTGGTCTGCTGAAATGATCCCTGACAACACCTTCTGAAGGCGGAGGGCTAGGATCTTAGCAAGAATTTTGTAATCTACATTTAGTAATGATATGGGTCTGAAGCTACTGCAAAGTAAGGGATCTTTGTCCTTTTTTAGGAGAAGAGTAATTGTGGCATTGGTCAGGGTTGGAGGAAGTCTGCCAAGTGATAGGGCTTCATTATACATGTCACTTAGAACTTTGGAGAGAAGTGGGGCAAATTTCTTGTAGAATTCTACTGTGAATCCGTCTGGACCGGGTGATTTCCCACTCTGCAATGTAGTTATCGCTCCCATGATCTCCGCTGTACAGATTGGCTTAGCTAAATTATCAACTAGTCCCTGATCTACTTTAGGGAACTCGATAGAACTTAAACCACTTGTTGGACTGGTGTTAGGGTGATCAGAGGCATATAGATCAGAGTAAAATTTAGAAAACGTTTCGTTAATAAGTTTTGGGTCCGTGGTAATGGTGCCTGATGAAGATATAATACTAGGAATGAACCTGGATGCTGCTGCAGCTCTAGCTTGCTGGGCAAGGAGTTTACCAGCCTTGTCCCCCGACTCAAAAATTCTTTGTCTCGACTTAAGCAGTTGCATTTCTGCATCTTTTGACGTTAAAAGGTTGAATTCTGTCTGATATTGTAAACGCTTCTTATAAAGTGAGGGGTCTGGGTTATTTGCATAGCTATCGTCAATTTCGAGAATTTTTTGTGCTAGCTCACTTTGTCTAGACATGGCAGTTTTTCTGAGGTGGGCTGTGTAAGAAATTATCTGGCCTCTTAAATATGCCTTGAGGGACTCCCACAGGGTGCCCCTCGCAACGTCTGGATTGTCATTTATTTCAAGAAATAGTTCAATGCTTGATCTTAAAGAATCCACCAGAGGGTCGTCGGCAAGCAAATTTGAGTTAAATCTCCATGGTTTAAAAAAACGGTTATGATTAGGGAAGTTAATGTCTAGTGACGTTGGAGCATGGTCTGAGATCACAATGCTATGGTAATCGCATGATAGAACATTCGACAGCAGTCTGTTATCTATAAGAAAAAAATCTATTCGAGAGTAGGTGCGGTGGACATGTGAGAAGAAGGAAAAGGATTTTTTTCCAGGGTATTTACACCTCCATGGATCAGACATGCCTAGCTCTTCTGCAAAGGACGCTAGTAGCTTGGCAGACTTAGTAAGGGAATACGGTCTAAGAGACGATCTGTCCAAATTGGCATCCTGCACAAAGTTAAAGTCTCCCCCAATGATAATATGATGTGTTTCAATATTAGGAATAGAAGTAAATATTTTTGAAACAAATTGTTCATCATCCCAATTTGGTGCGTAGATGCTGGCCAAGACAACTTTAGTGTTACAGAGTGTCCCTGATACAATAACGAACCGGCCATTTAAGTCTGTAATAACATCATCTGCTTCAAATGGAATATTATTTTGGATCAAAATGGCAGCACCCCTGGCTCTTGCACTGAATTTGGAGTGATATACCTGACTAAACCTACTCCTTTTTAAGCGCATAATCTGACCTGTAGGTAAGTGGGTCTCCTGCATAAATACTATATCTCCTTTCAAATCTTGAAGGTGGGAGATAATCTTATTTATTTTAGTAGGTTGGTTTGCCCCTTTGACATTCCATGATATGAAGCGAATGTTATTCATTGTTTGTCTACTTCCCATTGAGGCAAAAGTAGGTTAAAATTATAGTGTAATATACGAGTGATGTGCTTGACAAAAAAAAAAAAAAAAAAAAAAAAAAGCCAAAACCCTCCACACACCCACCCAAGCGCCCCTCCCCCCAAACATGTAATCTACTTATCAAAATTCTTCCGGAGCTACTTCCCCTTTAAACCTCACACTCCACCACACAATCATATGAACAAATTATTTAACTAATATTTCTTTCAAAACACCTCTGAATAAACGCTCAGATCTCTCCCCCCCCCCATACATTTCGTGCCAGCATGGACAGCTGAGTTATTAATACAGTCCAAAACAAAAGACGACACTTTACTGCAACTCACACTGGCCCGCACTCACAAGATAGTCCACATTACTCATTGTCCATGTGTTGACGGTTACATAGCCCATGGTCGTACTTATTTCAAACAGGGGTTACATTAAAATGTAGGTTAGAATGAAACTAAATATATGCATGTAAGTATATATCAACAAAAACATCACACAAAAAATAAATAAAAAAATAAAACGGCCTACCTGTAAACCCATCAGACCATCTGAGAACATAGTTTAACTAGGCTACAAGTCATATCCGTCCATGTGAGTACAAAGAAAAAAAGTAGAGAGAGAGAGAGAAAAAAAAACCCAGAGACAAGAGTACCATGAGTAGCAAATCGCCTCCTGTAGGGATCAGTCACCACTTCCCATTAAAGATCCAGATTTCTGGTATGAAGCCAAAAACTGTTGAGCTTCCTTCACTGAAAAGAGGCGCCGTCTCTCCCCGTCATCAGCCTTAATAAACAGTCGCGCTGGGTATAGCAGTGACGGCTTAAGTTTGAGAGTAAACAGCTGACGCATGACTTCTTTGTACTCAGCTCGTTGGTCCATCACCTCAGGACAGTAATCATCGTATAAGTACACTGACTTGCCATCGTATTTTAGGTCGTCTCGCTTCTTGCGGGCAGCACGAATTACCATGTCCTTGGTCTGAAATTTGTGGAAGCAAATGATCACGGCTCTAGGTTTACCCCCCTCTGCCGGTTTGGGTCTCAGCGCGCGATGAGCCCTATCAAGCTCCGGTGGAGAAGTCAGCACATCTTGGCCCCGTATGTCCATCAGGAGATTAGAGAAGAATATTGTTGGTCGTGTTCCCTCCACAGATTCGGGTATCCCGATGAGACGCACGTTGCACCGTCTGCTCCTCCCCTCCAGATCAGTGATTTTGGCTTTTAGTTTAGCGTTGTCATCAGCCAAGTTGGAAAGCTGAGATTCCAGTGACTGCATTTGATTCAGCCCAGATTCCAGGTCAGAAATACGTTGTTCATGATTAGCGATCGTGGTCTGTACACCGTCTAATTTCGCGTCGATGACCGCAAGTTTGTTTTCAAATCTGACGGACAGTGAGTCAGGCTTCGTTAACAAGTCTGCGCGCAGTTCCGCTAGCATATTAGCCAAAGTAGCATTGTCGATAGCCGAGTCCGGTGATGCAAGTTCTTTCTTCGATTGTTTGGCAGCTTTAGACATAGTGGCTAACTGGGACTGTCCAAACACTATTTAAAAGGCAGTTATAGCGAGGTTAAGATTAAACTGACTGAATAATACCAAAAATAGAGATTGTGTGGTCGGAGCTTGGAAAAACACCGCTACTCCATCCCACTCGCTAACCGGAAGTCGTATTTTCCTTTTTGATTCCAATCATATTTCAAGCGATTCAAAACCATCATGGTGAACTGATGATAACTGGGTGAACTGTTTCTATATGATAACATTATAAATGAACATATATCGGCCGATATAATGTGCATCCATAGATTGGAGGATGAGTTTTGGAAGAGAGGTGTTTTTGAGACAGTGTTTTTGAAATATCTCTTACCCTAATGGGATGCCTCATAAAACAATTTACTTTCAATTCCAGGAAGTTTTTTAAAATCCCTGTGGACAAAATGCTACTGGAAACGAGGCTCTGGGCAGTCGGTCTGTCGCCTCTCTTCATGTAGAGAGACTTGTGGACATGCTTAATGATTCGTGAGGTTGAGTGGTGGATTCAGTTATTATTCATCATCAAGTTGTTACTATAGACAATAGATTAATTATTAAACATAAATAAAATATGCAAGTAGTTGGTAACAAAGTTGTAGTTTTAATATTTAATATATATATATATATATATGTAATTAAAATAGCTTATTAATAGCTGTAGTCATCACCTAAACTTATGCTTAACAGATCTATAGGCAATGTCTAAAGTCTACATTCAGTATATGATAAAAACCTCAGTATTTCTAATTATGTTTTTCTGAAGATAGAATAATCTATATATAATGTAACATTTAGTTTAAAGTTTTAAAAGTTTTACATGCAGGTACTTGCATTTCTCCTGCCTTTATGCACATCGGATGGCTTGCAGAGACAGATTTCCCTTTACTTTAGGGTTCACATAGCACTAGTCAGCAGGGATTATATTTCTATTGAACTCTATAGTGTCGGTTTGCAGTGGGTCTCAGATGACTGTAATTCGGCTTTAGGGCTCAAACTTTAGTTCGTATGATTGCTTGTGTTTGCGTGAGAATGTTTCTCTCATTTCTCTCTCGCTCTTTCACTTCCTTCCTGTTGTTTTTTTCATTCCTTTGTTTCCATCTCTTGTATTTATTTCTCATTTCTTGTTTGCACCAAGTGTGCCAGTCAGCCAGGCGATGTCTTGGCCAGAGTTTGCTGTTGAATGTACAGTATGGGTGCTATAAAACGTGGCACAGACTTTGGTTTTATTTTCACACATGTGTCACAGTAAAACCACAGCTAGGTCTGATGTGAGCGGGTGTGAAAATGTCACTCATCACACGTGGTTACAGCTGCAAATCAGTGTGGCATTTAGCACTATTCGACTGCGACACTGATTCTCTGGCTGAAATCGTAAGACGAGACATCGAACAAACACAGGCTTTTATAAGCAACCGCCTACTGCTGTTTTACATTCCCTGCACCCATGGCAAGGCACAAATAAAACCCTTTTATTTTAGCCAAAAGAATAATGTGAAAGGTTACAAAGGTGGCATGTGATCTCAGTTCTTTGGCAAGGCTGTATATATATATATATATATATATATATATATTCCCACTGAAATACTCTCACATCAAAACTAAACTGTTAGTAAGCACTGTGTTAAGAGCACTAAACTTCCTCTTAAGTGTGAAAACTGATTTCTGCTTTCTAAATTTCACTTCTCTTCAACAAAGTTTTCTCAACAAGTCTGATTTTTTTTATTTTTTTTTATTAGGTTTATTTTCATTGATAATTTGGCAACTTTTTCCTTAAAATGACTATTCAGAAACCACATTATGAGCTTTGCTCAACTGTCTCGCAGTCGAAATATGTCTAGATGCTGTTAGTTGCTTGTTAATGTTATGTCCGAATGGTTTAACAATTAACACTACAAAAAAAAAAAAACAGCTCATTCCACTGTTTATAAAGAAAAAAAGTCAAGAAGACATTGTTTTTTGCACTATTGAGTGGTGTAACATTTCATAGTCTAACATCAATGATAAAATCTCCCAGTTATGGCTTTGTGTTTTTTTTGTACTAATGTACTAATTTTTATGAGCATTTTTATCTCTAATGGCTTAAATGATTGAGTTTTTTCCCTCAAATCATAACCAATGTTGTCACTCAGTTTACTATGTAAAAACGTAGTTAAAATGATCGAGTCCCAGCACCTAATCTCCCAGGAGTCTAAAGTTTCTCCTCTCGAGTGTGTTTTACATCTTCATATTGTGCAAGAGAAGCTTTTCCTGTGACTGGCCGCAACTTCCTCAGATCAAGACGACCCCGTTAAGCTGAAATAGCATGCAAAACAATGCAGACATCCCAACCTGTAAAACAATGCAGACATCCCAACCTGTAAAACAATGAGACAAACCTGCAAAAGGTCATTTCAGGGTGGTATCCCGAAGACACCTTTCCGTAACAACATTAAAAGCTCAATCAACATGAAGGAATAGGGATTCTGTGATAACCGTGATCATTTTGGTCACTATAATCATGAAATGAAATGTTCATGCCATTTCATCTCTAGTTATGATCAACTGAAATCAACTATAATTATGTGTTTTTACAGTATATGCAAAGTACAATTTTCTATAAAAAAAATAGAAAATTTTCTCTGGCATTTGAGGGTGACATAAATAGGCCTACAAAAACTCTTTTAGGTCTAAAACAGTTTGGATAGTTGTTAATATGAGAGTTATGAGACATTATTTAAGAGATTTAAGTAGCTCTCGGCCACTTTCATTTTTAAAAAGCAGCTCTCAAATGAAAAAAGGTTGGAGACCCCCTGCTGTAGTATTTCTCAGTTGAATATACTGTATACTTGTACACCTGAAAAACTTATTTCATATCTCTCTTTATGCCGTTGGTTGAAATTAGTTTGTTTGCTTATTTGCTCTCATTTTATTACTGTCCTTTTACTTTATTTTGCATTAAAGAAAAGTCGATTTTTCTACTGTTCTTTGAGAGAAAATCGGTATTGTCAGGTCACACTTATAAAAAAAGAAAAGAAAATTGCAACCGGTGCATCTTTAATTATTAAAATATATTTTTGAAAAGACATTTGAATATAGCCATCATTTATATTTGTCTGCTAAACTCATTTCAGACATTTATGCATCATATCATATGATTCAAACCTCAAAACCTTTTATCAAGGAAATGACGCCTGTCGGAAAAATGCCTCGACATTTCAGTACCTGTTAAGCAATACTGGAAGAAACTGTTGTTGTAATCATGAGTTTGCAGTGGCGTCTAAATCTGAGTCTAACCGGCATTTGTTTTTCTACAGTTCCTTCTGCAACAAACGTCAGTGTTGTGTGTCACAACTTTGTGAATGTGCTTTACTGGAACTACAGTAATCCAGCTGAACAGATGAGGTTCAGTGTACTGGTCAATTCTTACGAGAGGTACGTGTGTGTGTGTGTGTGTGTCAGTGTGTCAAAAGCAGCTGATGAAAACAATTTCAGAAAATCATGTGACATTTCCTAATCACAAGACTCTCATTCTGTCTCATTTATCTGCAGTGGTCCCCGAACCGTCGACACATCCCAGATGCACCTTGATATCAGCAACTACAGCAACAACGCGGCTGATGATTATATTGTGGATGTGACGGCGTATGTTGGACAAGAGAAATCTAAACCTGCCTCCATTAGATTCACATACAGCAAAGACTTTTATGATGAGAAAACGCATGAATATAAATGTAAGTTCTCTGAGTATAACTTAAAAATATAGATACAGTATTATACTTTTTTTTTTTTTTTACAGTGAAATTAGGGTTTGCAAGGCACTAATGATGATGACACACTTGATATTTACTATACTTGTACATCCGCAATTTATTCATCCCAAAACGGAAATTCAAAACTTTATTAGTCTTTTGATTATTCTTATGTGTGCTATAGTTTTAGTAAACATTAAGCTTAAATATCTCTAAAAATCTTTGATTGATGAGATGTTCAACTGACAGTGACGATGAAGGGTGTAACGATACACTCATGTCACGATACGCTACTATTGCGATACTTTAAAAACTTAACAAAAATGAACTGCTGATTTACAGTTTTTTTCAATTGCTTAAGCACAATTTTGAAAACAGGGCCCGGTTTTTCAAACCCCTTCACACAATTAGCACAACCCTACACCAAAGTAGCACAACACCTCGTCGAAACTATACAATGTCTTATAAAACCTTATTTTGTTGTCATAATATAAACACAACCATCATATGGTCTAATTCTGTTTGAATCAAACTCTCCTGTGCTCAACCTAAAACACTTTTAGCATTTACACAGAGAGAGTGTAAACACCACATGACACCAATTGTGCAGACTAATGAAAATATTGATTTATTTTCATGTACTCAAGTCAGCCAATACTGAACATTTCAACAAAACATTCATAACAAAACATTTTCCAGTTTTCATACAGTATTACCGAACATACCCGCCTTGTACTGTAAGCTTACAGTAATACTGTTACATAAAAATACAAGTCAGTACCGAATAAAAAAACCTAAACATCTCTCCGCCTAGCTGGATCTGGCCACAGCAGGGCCTCGTCAACATCACAGGCTATATTTTCATTTGCAAGGCAACGTGGGAAGAATCTTTTGGAGTGACGAATTCACCTCCCTCAGTATTAGTCTGTGGTTTATTACATGGACCACAATTGTTTCCAAAAGCAAAAACGAATTTCATTACACAGATTTGGTTGTCTTCCTCTCCCTCGTCCTCTCCCTCTTCCTTTTCCTCTTCCTCCACCTTGTTCTCTCCGGATTCCCCCTCTCATCCGCACTCTCCCTCTTCCTCTGACACCGTCCGTTTTTGTTGAAGACAGGTGAACGTACCTGTTGCCTTTTTATAGTGCGTAAACCTGATTGGTGTGTCTACAATTCAGCCCCAGTGTGTGTGTGCACTCCTGGTGGCTGTGCTTAACCAGTTGGTTCATGGGTGTGTTCATTTGAAAGCCTTTGCTTTGAAATTACAAGGAAATTACATCATGATAAATTTCAGATGACAAATGTATACAAGTGTGTTTAGTGTTTTGCAAATCACTGTGTGTAATGTTTTGCAAAAAGTGTGAAGCTGACCATGTGCTTACAATCGTGCAAATCTAGGCCGGTGTTTTGGTCCGTGAGTGTAAGGTTTTGCTAATTGAGGGAAAGTTTTAATTTTAGTGTGTAAGCAATTGAAAAAAACTGTTATACTGACTTGATTGGTTCTTTGTTTAACCAAATATCTGCCTTTATTTCATTTACACACAACCAAAGCATATAAACTTCCCTATAACTTTAACTCTTATCTTTTTTCACTGCTCTTTCCCTTTGGGAAATGTGAATATTTAAATGCCGATTTAGTGTTGGAATTCATCTTCCTTAGTCTCTTGCAAGATTAATTTTAATATTACAGGTTTTTTCCTTGTTGTTTTGACTGTATAAGCAATATTGTGCTTTTTTCCCCCAGGCTCTTTGGACTTCCCAGCTGTAAATACGTCTGTCCACAAAAATGTGATTGAAGTGTCTTTTTGGCACCCTTCCATATTTTATCAGCAAGATATCCTGAACGAGGAATTCAAGTACACGGTCACACATGATCAGGTTGGAAATGCAGTCAAAAAACATTGAAAGAGGTGTAATCCTCCATGTTACATTATCTTTTTCTGAAATCGCTATTCTATTCTCCGTCTTCAGGAAACGTTTGCAGACTCATGTTTTGAGGATGAGGATGAGGATGAGAATCTGTGCATTGCAGAAATCCACCTTAACCAAAGCTTGGCCGGAAAGTGTGTTGAGTTGAAGTTTGAAGGGAAGATCGCTGCTATTCCTACACACACCTCCAGAGACGTGTGTGTCCCTCTGCTGAAGCCCCACACCGGTAAAACGCTACAGATATTGACATTTCTTGCTTGCACAAGATAAAGCCCACACATGAGCTGTGTTTGAAATCCCCTTATCTCCTCACTGACTCTTCCATGTCATGTAAGTCACTACATGAGAAAGAGTGAGCGAAGGTTAGTGTAAAGGGATGCACCTTTTGGCGCATGTATGAATGTATGAACATTTTGGCCGATAACAATAATTCTTTATATTTGAAAAAAGCCGATGACCGATATATTGGCCGATAAATCTAAATCTAAATTTTAGATATTTTTTGAGAGCCTGATTACAAAAACAAAAGTTTCTGAGACTTTTGTTTTTGTAATCAGGCTCTCAAAAAATATATAAAATTTAGATTTAGATTTATCTGCCAATATATCGGTTATCTGTCATATCGGCTACATAAAATTATAATGAGAAAATTATAATTGTGTGCTTGTATATTATAATATATTATATAATATATTATATAATTATAATATATTACATTATAATTATATGTAGCCGATATGACAGATTTGCGCCGCACATGTTGCACTTACTTTACTGTATTTTCCTTTTTTAAGTGAATCATATTTCAAGCAACTCAAAACCATCATGTTGAACAGTGCGCATCTGAAGTGTCTCAGCTGAAGGAAATAATCCATCATATATATCGGTTTTAAAATATCAGCCAAATTTTCTTAATGCGCCGATAACTATAACATTAAAAATTAACATATATCGTCCGAAACCGATATGGTGGCCGATATATCGTGCATCCCTAGATTATGGACACTGATGTCATAATCATGCACCAGAGACGACTGTGAAACACTTCAATCACAAACGTTTTGTGGAATGCATGAGGTGCATTCTGGGATTGAATGAGTGCACTGGATAATCTCCACTATGGTTTCAGTCACCACTAATATTGCACTAGGGAATAAGGGGTGTTTTTTTGTTGTGACATATTTTAAAGGTGAAGAATTTCATTTCTGTGCCACTAACTGCACCAAACAGAATTGCAATCTGTTTATTATTGGTAAAATATTTTAATATTTGTAATATTTTTATTATTATCATTATTATTAAATTTAGTATCAAGTATGCTGCCTCTTAGAATACATTGGTTTGGCCAAATTTTAGCACCTTGTGTATTATTGCAACAAGCTCAGTGGAATAAATCAATGATGTTGGCTTAAGCAAGATAAATGTTGCGAAAATATGTTTGGAATTCATTCAATACCGATAAAGGACTATTTAAGCCGTTATCTGTCCGAGCAATGGCAGGTTGGATGAGCGCTTCAGCTTATTTGAGAACTTGTGTTGTTTTTCCCAGTTTTGTCTGATGCTGATAGTGGAGCTAACCTTCAGCTTATGAGAATGTCAGTATGTTGTGAGTACTAGAGTAGATGGCTTCACTGACATGTTGTTTTCTGTAGACCACACAGGATTAATCATGGCTCTGCTGGGAGTTGGGGTCGTGTCGTTCTTCGTTATCGCAGGCGTTGTGTGGGTCCTCTCCAAGAAGTGGTCCAAAATCCCCAAATTTCCTGAAGTTTTGGTTGGTGTCTTTGAGTCCTTTCACTTTCTATTTTCTCTTTCTATTACATCTGACATTATGGTATATGCATGTTTCACCTAAAATGGTGTGTTTAACCCTCATGTTGGTCCAAACCTGTATGTGTTTTTGTCCTCTGTGGGACACTTTTGTCGTTGTTGAAGACTATCATTATAGACCTTATTCACAGCAGCGCCATCTTTGATTTTTAATGGGAATGAAAGCGAGGCTGTGAGGGACAGACATGCTGCTCTTCAATGGGCTGTACTGTTATGTAATGTGTTTTTGAATTGTTCTGCTCATGAAACACTGGAAAAATATCTTTCCAGGAAATTTCAGTTGACAAAAAAACCCCAACAATATAAGCTTGTACAAAAAATTGTAAGTAATCTAGGAGCTTTATTCAGCTTTTTACAGCGGATGCCATTGGAAACAAGGCAAGACTATCCCTCACAGCCTCACTTTCACACCTGTCATGGCGCTGCTCTGAATAAGGTCTATAGTAAGCCACATACACACTGTAAAGTACGTAAAGTAAATACGGCGATGAATCCCCTAAATTATAATTTCGTGTCTGTATTGCAATGATTGACATTGTTTTAAGCAAAACAACATTCTGGCATCACACTTGTTTGCTATCCACTATTTTTGAAGCAACATTACAGCGACCTAAGCCTTTAACCAGACCACTGTCTACACAGGCAGTGTGGTGTGTGTAAGGCTTGCGGTGTTGCCATGTCCACTTATTATAAGCATTTTCCAAGCTTGGCTAAAGCGAACAAGTTTTTGGAGCTATTAAAATAGGTAGATGCAGGTCGTGATATTTTGGTCTTATCTCAGTATATTATTATTTTTTTGGTTTATTATGTGCTTCGACACGAATGAGTCGAGGCTCGTACCTCTTTTCCTGTGGTTTCTTTTGCACCGCACTTACAGAAGAGAGAAACATCTCTGATGCACATTTAAATACGTCATTACATTTACAACTAGTTGCACCAATAGTTACAGAACATAATAAAGCACTAAAAGCTGAACTGACGAACTAATTTAGCTGCAGTGTGTATGTGGCATTGTGACTTGCATACGACTTCCAAACTCATTTTATGGGCAAGAATGACACATGGAAGAGAAAAACTGCCAGCTGTGGTTGCCATAATAGATAATACCATAATAAAAACGTCAACTTGTGTACAGAACAACCTGTAAATTTTACAATTTAAAACTGCAATATATAAAAAAGGGTAAGACCATGCTTCTACTAAAATCTAAAAACTGTTTTGTACCTTTAACATATATTGACTACCTCCATAACACTGATAGCAAAGAGAAAGACGTCTTCGAAACGTCTTAGGTAAATACTAATATATAGCAGGTGCACAGTGTCACAAAACAGCATCTGGTAACACACACGACACTAAAATAATGCAATAAACATTCATTTAACAGCATAAGATGTCATTTAAAACCCAAAAAACTAAATAAACAATTATCAAAATGGAAAACCATCCAATGTGAAGTGAAGAACGTCAGTTTATTTATTTTTACTTATTTTTAAGTATTTTATTGTAACATTACATGAAATGTAAGGTATTTTCCCCATATATTAAGGGAATTTACTGTTAACCATTTAGTTTTTTTACTGTAACAATTAAAAATTTTTTTTTTTTTACAATGCATGTTAGAAATGTTAAAATGTTCACATGAAATGTTCCTTTAGGGCTTTAATGCAGCAGTGTTTTGTAATCGTGACACGTCTAGTGACTTCTTGCTTGACTCAGTGATATCAGTGCCATGATTAACCAGGTTTGCTCTTTTCCATACGCAGCGGAGCTTTATTCCCGGCCAAACTCCTACAATCCCTTCCCAACCCGAGTGCAGTGTCAGTTCTCCAACGGCATCTGATGGACACAAACCACTTCTGACTGAAGTCAGCTATCCCATTTCTGTAGATGAGAAAGACTGCGAAACGACCACTGACCTTGCTAACACAGAAGCGGATGAGCCTGAGGTTCCTGAAGAGGATTACGATGAGGACTTCACGGGCTTCGGCCAGTCGTCTGACTATAACAGTCCCAAATACCTGATGGAAATGAGTAATGAGGACATCGCTGAGGGATACGGCCCACGGCCACCGATTCTTTCGGCCTGAACCTGTGCAAGAATAACACAGAAAGACGGTCTGTTCACACCAAGTCATTTGATGAAATCATTATATAGTCCATTAGCAATTTCACTCACACACCCGTCCAGCAGGATCAGGTTGTGCTTACTGTAAGGAGATGAAACTTCATCGCTCCCATTAAAGCCATCAAAGCTGTGTGTAATGCAGCCAGGGTCCGAGCGATCTAGTTTTCTCGTAGTTTAGATGGGGTGTAACGGGTGCATTGACAGTGGTTACCTTTACACACACAACTCCTAAAAATTTGCTTATTTAGAAAACCCGTTGTTACATGCAAACCATTAACCGGGCAATACAGGTATACCACATTCACAGGAGTGTAAAAAATCAGGTTATTCCCCAGTAGTGATGTCAAAATGGACAATGTCCTGTCAGAAAAATTGTATTTGTTGTTTATTTGAATAGGGACAGATACAAAACAAACATAGATTATTACATGAAGAACAATCCGATGCCTGTATCAGTGTTTATAGCCATGGCTAATTCGCAACACCTGTCCCTAGAAGGGCTTTTAACAGTTAAGGTAATAAAGAAGTAATTTCTTTTTACAGTGAATACAATAAAATGTCCAGAAACCAGTTAGCACCAATAAAAATAAGCGTAGTAAATAAACACATTCACTCGAACTCACACAGATGCACACCTCACACACACACACAGCTGTACATCTCATCTGGCATGATCACGCTGCTGCTGCTGCATGAACCAGGCTTTTGTTCGTTGTTTAAAGGTGGACAGTTTAGTTAAAGTCTTTATATTTGTAGGAAGCCCGTTCCACAGATTGGCTCCTTTCACAGTAAAAACATTTTGGGCAAAAGATGTTTTACAAAATGTAACTTTTCAGTGTCCACGTGTAGCAGCTCTGGTTGATCTGGTTCACACATTTACAAAGTTTTATGACAAATGTTTTTTGTTTTTTTTACAAAAATACCAGATTGCAAATAAGACGCTTCATCAGTCAACCAAAAGTTGTATTCCCACTCGACAACATCAGAACGCATCTTACACACTCTTGTATGTATGTAAACGATCTGACAAGGACTCTCTAGTGTTTGTGTGTGTGTGCTTATGAGCCATAACTTTATTCTGTTATTCTTGATTTTGTCATGAAACGCATGTATAGATCATTGCATATGTTTATTCCCACGGCACTTGAAGTTGTGGTTCAGTCCTGCTGTTGTCTTCAGGGTGCTGAACCTGTTGCTGTTCCTGGGCTGTAACTTCGCCAGGCTGAATATCTCGCCCGTCCGTGTCGCTATATACACATTTCTGTGCAGAGACTTGATCTGTTACATATGTAAAGTCTTTGCCATTACACCATATTCATAAGTCTTATAATAACAATAACATGCTCCATGTAATATGTGCCTAAAGCTTCTCTGTAATTGTACATTTCTCTGGCTGAAAAGACATATAGGTTGTATAAATATAAAATACAGCATTACTCTGAACGCCTCCAGCAAACATTTCATGATGTAGTTGTGATGTCACTTTTTGGTGTTTAGAAAAAGTGGAAAATGTAATTAACTTTTTTTTTTTTTTTTTTTTTTTGCACTTTTTATGATATCCCTTCTGATTTCCCCCCAAATTTCTTGTAATTTTAAAGCTTTTTTTATGCTCTTTTTATTTCATGCTCTTTGGAAATCAAGGCAAATTTTGCACTCAATTAAGATTATCAAGAATGTACGAGTCTCTACGCTGTCCAGACAAGATGGCAATAAAAAAGGCTCTCTTAAATTAGCTTGTTAGCCCAAAAAATGACAATCCCATTCCTTACTAACCATTCAAAATATTAGCATTTACATTTATGCATTTGGCTGAACCTTTTTTATCTGATGTCACATTCAATGAATTCAAGGCATACAGTTGATCAGTATGGGTTTTTGCTGTTGCTAGTGCCATACTTGTCGAGTTTGACGATTTTGTGTTTGTCAATTACATGCATATGTAAATGTATATAATCTGTATATAATATCTCTTTGATGTGGTTGTGCATTTCCACATGAAGTTGCTGTACATTTTAATTACAGTAATAAACTAAGTGACTGGCTTATTCTTTGCTTTAGCTGTTGATTGACTCCAAATAGCAGCCATTAAATAGCATACTTAATTCTGGTTACAATGTAGTCTATTACTTGTGGTGAACACTATTAAAAATTCATACTGTATGTAAAACTGTGGGAACCTTTTCTGCTATAGCAAAGAATATAGATGGGCGATATGACCAAAATCTCAATTTTACTTCACAGTAACACTATCATGGTTTCACAATTCTCAATATCAGTTTTGATTCCACAGCATAAACTGAATTTCAAACTCTGAGTTTTTTTGTTTTGTTGTTGCAGTAGTCCAATGCTTTTTAAGTAATTTTATGTTTATTTTATGTAAAGTTTATTTGTTTCTATAAGTTTATTAAAATTAGAAAGTGTATCTATTTTTTTTTTTTTAATGTACTATAAAACTAAAAGCTGAAGATGTTTGTGGAGTATCATTCATCAGTGTTTGTTTTTCCACTCCAACGTTCCAGTAATTCCTGCCCACTAAAAGCTGCACGGATAAATTTGCTTATCCCACAAACAGGCTCATCTATGTAATCGATTTAGAACAAGTTCCATCAGTTCACACTTTATATCATCGCTATGATAGTGTCATATCACCCAGCCCTAACAGCAATGCTTTAAACACATTTGACAAGCTAGTTGATAAAAATCAAGAACCGGTCAAGACTGATTGGCTAATGCTATTTTCCATCTTGTCTGTGCTCTTTTATTCTTTCATGTTAACTGTGAATAATGCACTATTTTAACTTTAATTAACAAGTAGAATTGATCATGACATTCTCACCTTATTCCAAAAACAAATCGCTGATCCAGTGCTGAGCTAGTGAATGTCTGAACTAGTTGATGCACAAAATCAATACCCTGATGAAGAGGTTGACCGGCAAAAAGTATTTTATGTATTTTGAAAATACAAAAATACTCATTTTAAATGCATTTAAATAAAAATTACATTTAATTTTTTTCCAAAGGCTTTAAAATACAAAATAGTATTTTGTATTTCAAATACGTATTTTAAATACATGTATCTGAAATACTGCCCATCCCTGGCCCTGACCCAGATTACACCCCAAGATATGGTTGATTCTGCTCACTCCCCAAAGATGGCTCATTTATCATAGAGAAAGTGTTGACATATTTAATCTATTCTATAGAAAACAATTGTAGAACAAGTTTGAATATTATAAAAGCCAGACGTGTTTTTAAGGCCTTATGGCCGATGTGACCGTGACTACAAAGGTCAAGATGAGACGTTTGTGCATAGAAAGGGGTTTTTAAGTAAAGGACAAGTGACGGTGAAAGATTAAGACCATTGTTTAAAGGTGCCGTGGAAGTTTCTTGCCTCTGAAGAGTTGATTGTCCTTGGAGAATGTTACATGTTTGCCTGAGAGTGGGATGACCACGTCTCAGCTTCATTAACACACAGACCCCAGCAGTTACAGCAGGAGCAGCTTCAGTACACTAGAGGTGGTAAACTAACAGGATAAAGGCTTGAGTTTTGGATGTTCAGGGTTTATTCCGACTCAAGGTGTATTATAAACATATTTAATTTAAATATTTAAATATGTAAACCAAAAATGTATAAATACTCATAAATAGTATTAGGCTATAACCAGTATTGAGGGTAAAACATTACAAGTAACGTGAGTAAAGTTATGTAATCAGATTACTTTTTTCAAGTAGCCTATCTAGTAAAGTAACGCATTACTTTTACGTTTAAAACAAAATATCTGAGTTACTTTTTCAAATAAGTAACGCTATAAGTTACTTTGTTTTCCCACGTATTGACTGACACATGTTGTCCACATGTTGAGAGGATCGTGAGTAAGTGCAGAGGCGTTGTGAACATGATTGTTATTGTAGTTCTAGAATAATTGTGTGCAGGCATTTATTCATCTCACTTGCAAAAAAAACAAAAAACAGATTCAGTATTCCTCAAATTTAATAAAAACAGTGAAATGCAAACTCAGAATATTACACAGCCTGCAATAATTAAATGTTAAATAACACAGGCGCTTCGACTACAGTGTACTTCGCTACTGTCACGCTGCGATAAACTAGGGGTGAGCGGGACACAACCGAACATGGGGCTAGTTGTCACACACTTGTTTTAAATACTTCCACACATGCTAGCATGACGGATCTTAGTGTATTTACTAGTTACCATATCAACACTATATAGAGAAAAAATTGCGCCAAAATTCAGAAATCTTTGGAAAATATCACTGAGCATTTATTTAAACATAGCAAAACTTGTGTTCATTTTTCATCTCTGTGTTTGGTTTTAATTTAAAATTAGACAAATGTGATATTATTTTAATCTCCAATCTGTTATTTAACAGTTGAGATCTTTCTCTAATGCTGATCTGACCAGCAGAAGACACTCGCCGGGTTTAAACCCCAGTTGTGCAGGCGGGGCATGTTGTCACACTGCGTTACAATGAGCCCCTATTAGAGCTACGATATTCTATTCTATACTTTTAGCAATTCTGTTGAGAAACCATGAGAAAAAGGTGAATAAAGACAGAGTCAATGTTCAGAAATTATTAATTATTAATATGTTTTGAACTATGCTGTATATCTGTAATTTATGGTGTTTGTTGTCAAACTCAAAAATTTGTTTATTTTAATAATTAAAAAATGCCATTATTTTATATGAAAAACTAAATAATTATATTTTATTGAGAAAATATTTTAATATTTCTTGTATTTTTTTTTTTTTTTTATTAGATCAGATTACATTCTAAGCTGTAATATAGTCATGTTGCATTGAACCCCACCAATGGGGCATGTTGTCACATTTCACTTCCAAAATTTCAGGGTAAATCAAGAAAAAAGTATATTCTGTATTAATGAAACAAAACCACATAATTGTACTAGACATGTGTGAAACTCTGAATTCAAAGTAGGTTTACAAAAATGGAGAAAGTCAAAGTGCTATGCCCCGCTCTCCCCTATTTCATCTTCATCGTGATCTTCAATGTCCTCTTCATTTTATCTTACAACACCCTATATCAAATAAAACAGTCAAATATCATACAACAGCGGTATATGACTTTAGACAAATGAATAAATGATTGTTCCTCAATGCTCTGTACTGAAATTTAGTCGTTTATGTGAGACTATCAAATACAATTTTATCATTTTGCTGAAATTGGATAATAAGATTTTTCTTTGAAACTATTATAAAAATATTTAACTATGTCTTAATGTAAACCAAAAATGTATAAATACTCATAAATAGTATTAGGCTATAACCAGTATTGAGGGCAAAACATTACAAGTAACGTGAGTAAAGTTATGTAATCAGATTACTTTTTTCAAGTATCTAGTAAAGTAACGCATTACTTTTACATTTACAACAAAATATAAGTAACGCTAGTTACTTTGTTTTCACATGTATTGACTGACAGCTCTCTTGTCCATGTTGAGAGGATAGTGAGTAAGAGTAAGTAACTATAACTTTTTTTTGTTATTAAAACACAATCAAGCTCAGCTCAGAAAAAGTAATGCAAAAGTAACGTAACTCATTACTTTCCTTAAAAAGTAACTACGTAACGCAATAAGTTACTTTTTTAGGGAGTTATGCATTACTTTAAAAGTAACTTTCCCCAACACTGATACTAACAGTATTGTAAACAAGCTAAATCTTGTACTTTAAATAAAATATTATTTAAAGTGCTTCCAGTATTCTGTACATGAACAAAGTCAAGTAAAACATTATATTAGCATACTTAAATTTACTACAGTTTCTTCTTAAAATGGTACAGTTATAAAAACAATACCTGTGACACTCAGTTGATGAATCAAAGAATGCTGAACATTTTCGCACGGTTCTCCGTCATTGCTTGAAACACCCAAAGTGTGCAGTTTGAAATCTGCCATGTTTTCTTATATGGGAACAGTTCTTCAGCCAGTTTTGTAAAGTCAGCATGAAACAGAAGTTGCCATATTCTTTTTTTTCTATACTGTGACGTATATCCGGGAGAAACGGCTTCTCGAACAAGAAAAAAATTGTTTTTTTTGAGTGATTTTGAAATGTATATTGAGTCTCTCAAATGTATTGATAACAAAAAATGTAGTGATACAATTATATTTGCTAAAGAATTGAAGTTAATTGAAAATTGATTTAATATATGTTGTTGTTTTCTTTAAGCAGTACCAATTATTTGTTTCTATAACACATTGGTTTTATCCCCTTTCATTTTTTTTTTCTATTCTGAAATTTCTGTTAAAATTTTGTTTTTAGATTGTTATCTTTTTGGATATCATGTTATTGTGTTTTTTTATCTTTGTTATGTCTAATGTCTAATACAAAAAAAAAAAAATGTAGGATGGGACATGATTTTGTACATGGAGAATTGATTGGATGTTGTGAAAGTGTCCCTACCTTGCACCAGTAAACATGTCATCAGAGAAGAGAAGAGATCTTGCAGCAACAAGAGGAGAAGTTATTTTGAGTAGGGATTACGAGGACAAATTAAAAAAAGATGTGCACGTATAAATACTTTAATAAAAATAAAAATAAATGAAAATAAAAATAAATCAAGAATTGTCCATTTTGGTGACTAAATACAATTAAATAAATGAAATGGCTTTTATTTTGAAAAGGGTGTTTTTGGTGGGCGACCGAGCGATCTCGCAGAGTGGTCTCCCGCTTCACGCGTGACTGTTGCTGCGGTCAACAGATGAGACACACACACACACACACACACACACGCAAAACACGTCAAGACGCTCCGCTATATCTGTTCTCATCTGTATCTGTTGACATTTGCTTCCTCAGATCTCGTTTGATATCGGATCATCCAGGCTGAGTCGGGAGAGAGAGAGAGAGACACAGAGAGAGAGAGACAGAGAGAGAGAGCAGTAAAGGAGGAGAAGGAGGAGGCCACTCCTTTGATAAACTGTGCGGATTAAAAAGCTCTCTTCATGCAGCTGTGTTATATTTACATCCAGCAGATGTGTGTGTGTTCATAAATCATTAGAGCTGTGTGTGTGCGCGTGGATCTTCCTGGACAGCTCGCGTTTATTATTATCCTCGTGTCGGATCTTCAGAGACGAAATAATGTAATGTAACCTGGTAACACGAATGCAGGTAAGACACCGCGTTCCCTTCCTCACTAACACAATGTACCATGAAATTATTTTAAGTACCATCCAAATACTTATTAATAATCGTTCAGTGCGTCTACATAACAAAGTATCATGCCATCAGACACATCACTGCACCATCCCAGCTAACACATCCTATGTCCTAACGTTCCCATTAAGTTATTCAAACGTTTTTTTCCTGAAAGTTCTCTGAACGTTCGAAACGTTCTGAGTTTTTTGTTGTGCGAACGTTAAAGCAACATTCCATTTGTTCTTTCTGCAAACATTATTGGAACGTTAAGTTACTCCTAAAGGTTCTCTGAACGTTCTAAAAAATTTTAAAATAACATTTGATCAACTGAAACATTTCAGGAAACACGTTTTGCGAACGACGTAGGCTATAAATGATCATGCTAACGTTTTGAGAACATCATTAAAGACCAAATAACATTGAACAAACGTTCTATCAACGTTACTTAAAGAATGTTTGCTCATAACTTTTAGCTAAAGTTCTGAGAACGTTCCACCACAGTACTGTTGGTAACACTTTATCTCGCAGTGTCCTTGTTACATGTACTTACTATAGTAATAACAGCACACTATGCATAATCACAAGCAGCTAAACCTAACCCTATGTACAGTTAGTTTGTTGTTAATATTACTAATTAATATCTCACAAGGATTTGTTTTGCACTACTAAAAATATGGGGGATCCTTGCAATTCTTGTGATTTGGAGTAGTATCTTATACCATGTTAAATGAATATGGTAAAAACATGGTGATGGACACAAATGGTTACATATGAGCCGTTTCCTCAAATGTTTTTGCCACTTTTTGTTTGCGTAATAAGCAAAGTACAGTATAGATCTCTACCTGCAACAAATCCTGTGCAAGACGTTTTCGATGTGTGTAATTGGACCACTAACAGCTGCTTCAAACAGGCATATGGATCTCTTGAAGTTTAGGTGCTCATAGAGTGTCATACATTTATATTTTAGGGTTCAGCGTGTTTTTCCACCTGCCATACACACACACACACACACACTTCACTGGTTACGTGGATCTCAGTGTAACACAGTCCTGTAGAAACAACAACACTGATTCATCTCTAAAAGCCGAAGCAAACGAAAGCAAGAAATCTAATCTTGTCTGTCAAATGCATTTAAAACACATTTATAAAATAGTTGTTTAGGATCTGTAAATGTATATTGGTAACATTTTACAATATCTTAACTAACATGAACTAACAATGCGTAATACATTTGTTACAGTATTTATTCATCTTTAAAGTTAATAAAAATCCAGCTGTTCATTGTTTGTTCATGTTAGTTCACAGTGCATTAACTAATGCTAATAGGATTTTAATAAAATATTAGTAAATGTTGAAATTAACATTAATAAATGCTGCATTATTAGTTCATGTTAACTAACGAACCTTATTGTAAAGTGTTACCAATGTATTGTATTGTAAAGTATTAGAAATCCAACTAAATGTAAAACAGTACATAACAAAAACAACATTAATTTTCTTTTTTGCGAGTGTGTTTGATGGGAGAATGTCCCGTGGAGACGAGGTCTGGTGTGAGACTCGTGGATATGGTTATTGTTGTGTCAGGTTAGCTGGTGTATTTAGTTACTCAGGAGAAACGCGGGAGGCCTTGCTAGCGTAACGTAATATGTAAGCGCTAGTGTCGCTGCTATCTTTACAGCATTCAAGACTCGAGACTAGACACAGCTATTGTGTGTGTCCCAAGTCTCCTACACTGATGAAAAAGATTTTGTGAAGTAAATACTAGAGGAAAAAACAATGTAATTTACATGAAAAAGTTAGTTTAGGCGGAAATAAAAAATAAAAAAAACGAAGTAAATATATTGGTACTCAATTCAAGCATGTAGAAAGGAAAAAGTAAATATCAACCTAATAAAATTAAGTAAAATTACTCAACTTTTCTGATACTGGTGTTCCCATCATGCACTGGGCCTTGAATAATTAATGAGGTTGATTTTGCACTGTTTTCCAGCTGTTTACACTGTTTTATCATTGCTTTTGTTGTCAGGATTAGTAACTTACCCATTTTGTGACATTTGGAGTTCATTTTCTACTCAAAATGACTTTCAAACACAAAAACGATCCATCAAATGTTACCGTCATTGTGTATTGTCTACCCAGTATTGAGGTTTCTGCGTTCACATGATGTGTGACTCCTTACATGTAGAATATCTAATGTATTAATGACTTAGTAAAGCATATCCTTTAAAAGTGTGGTTTAAATCAATGTTATATTGTTCGAGTTAAATGCATTGCAAAGGAAACTTCAACTAAATAGATATTACTCAACCTTTTACTCGCCAAGTTAAAATTACTTAGTTTCTTTGTTACTTTCACTTAACTTAGTTAAAAAGAGTTTACTTAATTCCATATGTGAAATTTACTTGAACAATATGTGTGCAAAAACTTGTCATAGAAAAATTAGGTAAACTTTACTTATTGTTTTTTTCAGTGTACTTATACTATGACCTAAAGTACTGTTTTTGTGAAGAAAAGTACATACTTTTGAGTGTGTCGCAGAAGAGTAGTGCATAATTTGTAAAAATTAGTTTGGTTTTGGGGTGAAATATGACTAGGCATGATTTTGACAGGTTTTATAAGATTCAACAACTATAATCAATGAAAACTGTCTGTTTTCCAGGCCTTGAATCTACAGTACAGGAAATGTGGAAATTTTTATATTTTTGAAAGAAGTCTCTAATGCTTATCAAGGCTGTGTTTATTTTATCAAAAATACAGAAAAAAACTGTAATATTGTGAAATATTATTACAACTTAAAATAATAGTTTTCTATTTGAATATACTTTAAAAAATAATTTATTCCTGTGATGCAAAGCTGAATTTTCAGCATCATTACTCCAGTCTTCAGTGTCATGTGACATCCAGTCTATCACATGATCCTTTAGAAATCATTCTAATATTCTGATTTATTATGAGTGTTGGAAACAGTTCTGCTGCCTAATATATTTGATGAATAAAAGGTTAAAAAGAACTGCATTTATTCAAAATAAAAAAATAGTTTCTAATAATATAAATCTTCTTTACTATCACTTTTTATCAATTTAACACATCCTTGCTGAATAAAATTACTGACCCCAAATTACTGACCAGTAGTGTGTATTGTTGTTACAAAAAGATTTCTATTTTTAAAACATTTGCTTCTTTTTTTTTTTTTTACTTTTTATTCATCAAAGCATCCTAAAAAAGTATCACAGGTTATGAAAAAATATTATGCAGCAGAACTGTTTCCAGCTTTGATAATGAATCGTCATATTAGAATGATTTCTAAAGGATCATGTGATAGACTGGAGTAATGATCCTGAAAATTCAGCTTTGCATCACAGAAATAAATGATAATTTAAAGTATAATAAATTGAAAACCAATTATTTTAAATTGTAATAATATATCACAATATTAAAAAAAATTTCTGTATTTTTGATCAAATAAATGCAGGCTTGATGAGCAGAAGAAACTTCTTTCAAAAACATTAAAAATAGTAATGTTTCCAAACTTTTGACCTGTACTGTACAGAAAAGTAGAAATTATTGTTGTCACGATACTGGAATTTCTCATTTTGATACGATGCCTAGAATAATATAGATATTCTATATACCATTTTTGATACCATGTGGAAAAAGCTCCGGGATAAACTACAGTACCTAAACGCCGCTTAGTTAAATGGATCCTGTCACTGTTTAAACTGCCCTGCTCATCTCAGTCTTAATTGTCTCAGTTAAATTCCCTCATTTAATTTAATTTCAGTTTTGTCTTCTGTCAATCATCTAGTCTCAGTTAAATTCCCTCATTTAATGCAATATAATTAAATGAGGGAATTTAATTTCAATTTTGTCTTTATAGATGAATCGAATTCATTTCCAACCTAATGAACTTTGCAACATCATCTCAGTTATTGAACCGAATCAGCACTGAAATGATTTGAGCTGAATGATGATGCTCTTGTCTTCTGTAGAGCTGCTTAAAGACAAATTTTCTTAATTGATTAATTTTGGCTAGCCTGAAAAAAAACATTTTTGGTCACGATTTGAGAGATTAGAAACAAAATTGACGAGGCAGTTGTCAGATTTCATTGGAGATTTCAAATGTGAAAGTGAACTCGTCTCTTCAGAAGACTTGGATTAAACAGCTCGATTCATATGGATTACTGTGTGTTACTTTTTATAGCTTAAATAAATGATATGATGATTACAAAAATTATGAGATAATATAAAAAATATCTATTTGGCAGTTTTTCCCAGTGGTATCAAAAATGGTATATAGAATATCTATATTCTTCTAGGTATCGTATCAAAAATGAGAAATTCCCAGTATCGTGACAACAATAATTTCTACCTTTCTGTAGATTCAAGGCCTGGAAAACAGCCAGTTTTCATTGATTATAGTTTCAATCAATGCAGTGTTGATTTGCAACCAAGTTATTTTGGGGGTGAAAGCTCAGCCTTAATGTGGGAATCTTATGAAACCTGTCAAAATCATGTCTAGTCATATTTCACCCCCAAACCAAAAAAATAAAATAAAAAAAAATCCTCTTTGCTTATGAAATAATCCTATTTTTTAGAAATTATTCTCGTGACAATTAAGTACATGTTCCCACAATTTCTAAAATATACTGGTAACACTTTACAATAAGGTTCATTAGTTAATGTATTAACTAACAGGAACTAACCATGAGCAATACATTTGTTACAGTATTTATTAATCTTTGTTAATGTTAGCTAATAAAAATCCAGCTGTTCATTGTTTGTTCATGTTAGTTCACAGTGCATTAACTAATGTTAACAATATTTAAATAAAGTATTAGTAAATGTTGAAATTAACATTAGCAAAGATTAGTTAATGCTGTATAAACATTGTTAGACTAGTTCATGCTAGCTAATCTTGTACATGCCAAGTGTGAACGCAGCCTTAATGTGTGTGACTGTGACTGATCTGTCACTTGCTCTCCTGACACAGGCTAGCGTTGAGCAGATCCCACAGCAGAAGCTCTAAAGCGAAGCGAACCCCACACAGACCCAGCCATGCTGGAGGAGGACATGGAAGTGGCCATCAAGGTGGTGGTGGTGGGCAACGGAGCGGTCGGCAAGTCCAGCATGATTCAGCGATACTGCAAGGGCATCTTCACCAAGGACTACAAGAAGACCATCGGGGTCGACTTTCTGGAGAGACAGATAATGTAAGCGTGCTTTAGTTTGACGCTTCAGTCGGGTTGCTTTGAAATGCTTTTATGAGTTCTCACGCACAGCTTTTGGGTTCTGTGTTTGAATTAGGGCTGTGCAATTAATTGAATTTCGATTTCGATGTTGGCTCCCAACTAGGGCTGTCACTTTACGTTCGAAAATCGATTGCACAATCGATCGGACCAACCAACATAAGTTTCGAAAACGAAAATAGGGAATCGATTTGAACGGTCTTTTCTCGGAGCGCGTCCAGCCGCCCGCAGCGAACACACACACACATAACAGCAAATTATACTTCTGCATAATGTGTCTCTTTTTACTACAAAAATGTGAATTCTGCCGGTATTCAGACAGTCTCATGCACACAGAGACAGATTCGGGCTACGGTCTACAATCGCCTACGTAGGCGAAATTTGTTTGATGTTTCTTATCGTAACGAAACGTTTCGTGCACGAAACTTCACGCCAATAAATCATCAGAAATATTGCTGACTTGTGCACATCTCAAGTGCGGCGAGCCCTCTTTACGTTCGTCCTAATGCCTGTTAGTTGTCCATTGATTTGCCTATATTTGGCGTTTAAAATGGAAACGTCTTGACATGAAATTGATTTTACAATCGATTCAATGAACTCTTATGTGTCAATAATCGAACAGGATTTTTTCACAAAAAGTGACAGCCCTACTCCCAACGAGCACCAAAATAGTACAATCGAGTAAAAACGATTATTTTGCAAGAACGCTCTTATTTTGTCTTGTGTTCTGAATGACACGTGCACATCCGCCCCTCCCGAAGCCATGATCTCTCTCGCAGTGGGGATTTCCTTAAGACTGCAAGGGAAGCTCGGCTTCCCCAATGTCAAAAAATTAATGGTCAAATATGTATTATTGTGTTAACATTTTATTGACTAAAAATGCGTTAGAACACGTTCATCTCAAAGACGAGTTGGTTCAGAATCAGGTCAGGTTTCCTTCTCATACATTCCCGTAGCGTCACAGTGCATTTCCCTGTTGAAGCCCAGCGTTCATTGACTTCAGTGGGGCTTCTCTGAACAGTTGTATTCAGCGCTTCGAAACTAGACGGTCATTGGATAAACGCTGCGATTATGTCCCGCCCACGGACGCTGGAGTGAATGAGGAGTGGGCTGGCCTGGACTCCGGCTTCTGCGTGATGATTGGAGGGTCTGTCGAAAGGCTGTGTCTCCTTTTGATTGACAGCGATTTCATACAATGAAGTTATTCGAGCTCAGTCCCATCGCGGATTTTGCAAGTGTAGTCGAAAGACAAACTGCTGCAATCTATTTCTTGGTATTTGCTTGTCGAAATTGCTAGCCAATTTTCATAATACATTTCACACAATTATACATTTATACCTTTATTATATTATTACTTGTATTATTATTAGGAATAATTAAAAAAAAATATTAAAAAATATATTATTAGTAGTTGTATTATTATACTTTATTATATTATTATTTATACCTTTATTATATTATTACATTTATACAATTATACCTAGCTCTGCTGGCCATTGAGAGGACACTGGTCAAGTCACTGGAAAAGACGGCTAGTTGGTACGACAGGGTCACAGAGCATTTTCTTGAAAAGGAACGTAGAATTTACTTATAAATAAATGGACAATTTTTATGATTTAGGCCGAAAATGAGCCTTTGAAAGACCAGCAGCCGCCGCTGATATACAGTGAGGGAGGCAGTCGAGTGCATTTCATCCGCTGGAATTTAAAAACTCAGAGAGTGAAGGAGAGGAGAAACCTGTAAGTGTCAGGCGGTGTTACATGGCTCAGCTGTTGTTATTGTGACATTTTGAGTTTTGTTTTTAACCCCATACTCACACACTACGAAGCTGATTTTGCACCGATGTAAGACTCATCATTCCTTTGTTATGAGTAATCTGATCATTTCGTTTGCAGCCATCACATTCTGAATAAGTATTTTTTCATTGTTTCTAAATTCCCAGATTATCCATTAATAGGCATTGTTATGTAAATCAGTTTGAGTTAATCCATCTCAAGTGGACCATTGTAGTTTAAGCACATAATAAAATAGGCTTTTCTCCTGAATTCTTCTAGCCGTAGCTCTGCAACCAGTGCAATCTGAAAAACAGTTTCACAGCACATTGTAAAACGGCACTTTTTTTCACACTTTCTCGTTTAAAGCCAGGGAAGAGTAGCAAATTATTTTTTATATAAACACTTTTTGTTATACTGGTTGAAACTCTCTTCACATCCTGAGGAGTCAATAATATAAGTCAATAATAAAATATCTTCTGTGAAGTCAGGATAGGGCTGCACGATGTTGGTAAAAACTGACATTGCGATATTTATTTTTTCTGCAATCTTTATTGCGATATGGAAAAAAAATTCACCAGATTACTTGAAAAGCTCTATTTGGAAAGAATGAATACAGCTACAAAAGTGAGTTACTCTTTGTATTTTGTTGTTTGATTTTCATTAATGACACAGACGAATATTAGCAGCAGGAATATTAGGCTGCTGTCACTTTAAGAGCGAATGCACGGATCCAATATAATGATACACATCCATTTTCTTTCTCATTTGTTTGTTCACGTAAGCCATAAGTGACGGTTTACGAGGATGTTCCCCATTTTAGCAGAATTTTGCATGTATGTGTCCTATGTACTTTTTTCTCACAGTTTGAGTTTGGTAACACTTTAGTTTAGGGTCCAATTCTCACTATTAACTAGTTGTTTATTAGCTTGCATATTACTAGGATATTGGCTGTTTATTAGTTACTCATAAAGCACATATTAATGCCTTATTCTGCATGATCATATTCTACATCCCTTAATCCACCCAATACATAAACTTAACTTAACTACCTTATTAACTATTAATAAGCAGTCATTAGGAGTTTACTGAGGCAAAAGTCATAGTTAATAGTGAGAATTAGACACTAATCTAAACTAATCTAAAGTGTGACTGAGTTTATATCTCGTAATTCTGACTTTTTGCAGAATTATATTTCGTATACATATTTAATATATGTATTAAATATACATAAGAAAAAAAAAAATATATATATATATATATATATCATCAAGCCTGCATTTATTTGATCAAAAATACAGAAAAAAATTTAATATTATTGTGATATATTATTACAATTTAAAATAATTGGTTTTCAATTTATTATACTTTAAATTATCATTTATTTCTGTGATGCAAAGCTGAATTTTCAGGATCATTACTCCAGTCTATCACATGATCCTTCAGAAATCATTCTAATATGATGATTCATTATCAAAGCTGGAAACAGTTCTGCTGCTTAATATTTTTTCATAACCTGTGATACTTTTTTAGGATGCTTTGATGAATAAAAAGTAAAAAAAAAAAAAAAAAAGAAGCAAATGTTTTAAAAATAGAAATCTTTTGTAACAACAATACACACTACTGGTCAGTAATTTGGGGTCAGTATTTTTTTTTCTTTCTTTTTTTGAAATAAATCAATACTTTTATTCAGCAAGGATGTGTTAAATTGATAAAAAGTGATAGTAAAGAAGATTTATATTATTAGAAAATATTTTTTTATTTTGAATAAATGCAGTTCTTTTTAACCTTTTATTCATCAAATATATTAGGCAGCAGAACTGTTTCCAACACTCATAATAAATCAGAATATTAGAGTGATTTCTAAAGAATCATGTGATAGACTGGATGTCACATGTGACACTGAAGACTGGAGTAATGATGCTGAAAATTCAGCTTTGCATCACAGGAATAAATTATTTTTTAAAGTATATTCAAATAGAAAACTATTATTTTAAGTTGTAATAATATTTCACAATATTACTGTTTTTTTTTCTGTATTTTTGATCAAATAAACACAGCCTTGATAAGCATTAGAGACTTCTTTCAAAAATATAAAAAAATCGTAATGTTTCCAAACTTTTGACCTGTACTGTATATATATACATGTACCATGGCAGTTCCAGACTTTTATAGGCTGATTCCCCCAGGAATTTCCCAGAGGATTCCCCTGCCTCAGGGCGGGCTTCATACCGATTGGTTCGCACAGTTACACCGCTCTGCCATTGGTTCGTGCAGTTCCCACTAGGGCTGGGTACCGAGTTCGATACTTTTTAGGTACCGACCGAATTGCCTCGATACTATCGAGTATCGAAAAATGACTTGTTTTTCGGTACCAGATTTCATACCTAAGGGGTTAACTCGTCAACGTCAGTGCTCAAACAAATACATATGAAATGCACAACGACACGCCTAAAGTCGCTCACGCACATACACGCAAACTCTACACACACGAGACGCGCGGTACTCTCTGCGCACATACTCATATGAGACGCGCGCACGCACACAAACTGTCCACGCACATTCTCATATGAGTCGCGAGCACACACACACAAACTCAAGCACATACTCAATGAGACGCGAGCACACACACTCACAATACCCTAAAGATGTGGAAAAGTCGATCAAAAGTGTGGCTACATTTCTCCAGGCTCGATGCCAACAGCGCGCGATGCAGTATTTGCGGTAAAATAATTGCTGCAAAGACCGGTACCGCGACAGATATGATGAAGCCCTTGACAGTGCACGGAGTAAACATAAGAGCAGAAAGTTGCTCCGTCTTTGACTGGTAAATGAAGAGATACCTTGTTGATCACTCTGACAGTGTTTATATTGCAATAATGACCTACTGAATGTACACTGCCGTTCAAAAATGTGTTGGTCAGAATTTTTTTTTCAGTAAGGATGCATTAAAGTGATCAAAAATGACCTTAAAACGTGTAATGTTACAAAAGATTTCTGTTTCAAATAAATGCTGTTCTTTTGAATTTTTTATTCGTCAAAGAATCATGAAAAAATGTATCATAGTTTCCAAAAACTGTTTTCATATTTCTGAAGGATCATGTGACACTGAAGTAATGATTTTGAAAATTCAGCTTTGACATAACAGGAATAAATGACATTTTGAAATATATTCAAATAAGATTTTAAATTGTAATACTATTCCACAATATTACAAGTTTTACTGTATTTTTGATCAAACAAATTCAGCTTTGGTGAGCATGAGCTCTTTATAAAAAAATATTTTGTACCTTATGTATATGTATAAGGAATATTTTGTTCCTTTGTGCTTTTTTTGTTCCTTTGTGCACTGGCTAAGGAGCATGAGTCAAACTGAAAAAATAAAACCAAAGTTTTTCTGAGGTAATGTGTTATGTAATCTTGTTAAAATGGATTTCATAAAATTGGTATCGTTCAGGAACCGGTATCGAAATCAAGGTATCGGTATCGGTATCGGTATTGGTATCGAAATTTTTTAAACGATACCCAGCCCTAGTTCCCACTGACCAGCCAATAGCGTGCGAGTAAGCCTCAGCACTGTATGGCTGTGCAGTAGCACTGCGTTATTTTATAAAGGCTTCAGTATTTCGGATTTAAAGCGGTTAAGAAAAAATCCATACCGTCCCTGCCCTACCGTTGAGTTATATCTCGCAATTCTGACTTTAGACTGTATCTCGTAATTCTTCAGACTTCATATTTCACAATTGCAAGTTTAAGTCTTGTAATTCTGACTATACAAATTTTAATTTAAATTCCGTGGTGGAAACAAGCGTCCATTATAATCACTCAAAAGAAATGAAGAAAATCAAAAATGATCAAGCAAACTTTACTTTTTTTTTTAACCCCATTTGATATACTCTGTTATTGTGATATTGAATTTTCATACTGAGATATATTTTGCCAGTACTGCCCATCTGTGTTTCATATGCATGTAGTATATACTACAGTATGTTCAGTATTCCACTCATATGTACTGTAAACCCCTCTCACACAGCCTAAAGTGGGTCACATAAACAGAAATAAATGCCAGTAAGCATGGCTCACACTTGACCTGAGAGAGATGATTTAACACTTCTGGACAAGCACGTTTCCTGTTTCCATTTAAATATTTAAATATGGGAAATGACAAATAACACGCGGTGACGCTCAGGCAAACCCTTGGGAAAAGAAGATCCTCTTGCCTTTGTTCGCAGTGACGACACAAACGTGTAGTTTCTGGATCTCAGGCTCTTTCCAGCTATTATAATGTGAGATGTGACATCGGCAGGGAACGCCAGAGAAAATCTGTGTGGTTTACTGGCTGTACACGTAAAACGAAACGAGGAACAAATGAGGTGTCAGTGGCTTCGTCGGTTTCAAAGCTTAGTCAATCTGAGAGCGAAAGCAGGGACCAGTTGCATAAACATAACCACTAACTTAAAGGGTTATTTCACCCAAAAATTCTGTCAGTAATCACTCTCCCTCATGTTGTTCAACCCCGTAAGACTTTCGTTCATCTTCAGAACACAAATGAAGATATTTCTGATTAAATCTGAGAGCTGTCTCACTCCTCCATAGGTTTCTCTGTTAGTGAAACTTTTATTAGTAAAGTAGTCTAAACAGAGGCTCACTATTGGCCAGCATCACACACATGATCAGCGTCGGCCAATAGTGAGCCTCCGTTCTGTCGCTGTTACACTATGTGAACTCACTCAGAGAAACACAGAAGAACATGAATAGTGGAATAAAGTCGTTATTTTTGTTGTTTTTTTGCGCACAAAAAGTATTCTCATCACTTGATAAACTTAAGGTTGAGCCACTGTAGTCACTTGGACTATTTTAAACATTGTCTTTACTAACTTTCTGGACCGGCAAGTTTCAATAACAGAGAAGCCTATAGAGCTGGTAAGTCCCGCCCCTTCCGCTAACCCCACTGGACCTCTAGATTGAAAAATCGTCAATGCAAGTGAATGTGAGAAAATAATTATTTTCTGGTCCCGTTTGAATTTTGCCATGAATGTGAACATATGTTGTCTGTGAATTTTTAATATAATTTTTCGTGTGAAGAATGCTACAATTTAGCAGGCAGAAGTTTGATACGGTTAGACTTTGTGTGAGAGCACTTTGTGGACTACAACTAGTTTTTACATCAGACGGGAATCTGAAGAAAGAACAGCCCATTTGGTTTGAATGGTGACATTTGGGTACAAAACACACAGGCATCTCGATCTGTCTCCATAGATTATCGCAGCATTAGCACCGTGATTTGACAAGTGGAGGGAAAGTGTGTTATGGGGTGACGTCACATAGGCAACATGTAGTCTTTCTCGTTATGTCTTTTCCACAACTGCTAGCCAAAGAATAATACAATATACTGTCAAACTCGTAACATGAAAAATTATATAAAAAATTCACAGATAACATATGTTCACATTCATGGCACAATTCAAACGGGACCAGAAAATAATTATTTTCTCACATTCACTTGCATTGATGATTTTTCAGTCTAGAGGTCCACTTGGGGTTTTACAGATGGGCGGGACTTACCAGCTCTATAGAGGAGTGAGACAGCTCTCAGATTTAATCAGAAATATCTTAATTTGTGTTCTGAGGATGAACGAAAGTCTTACGGGGTTGAACAACATGAGGGAGAGTAATTACTGACAGAGTTTTCATTTTTGGGTGAAAATGATCCCATGATTTACTCACCCTTAAGCCATTCTAGCTGTATATGACTTTCTTCTTTTAGCCAAACACAATCAGAGTTATATTAAAAAATATGCTGCCTCATCCAAGTTTTATAATGGGACTGAATGGTACCTTAGAAGCCCCAAAAAAGCGCATCCATCCATCATAAAAGTAATCCATACGACTCCAGGGGTTAAGAAAAGTTTTTGTAAGAAAATGATAAATTTTTATGCCATTACCCGAAGCCAGTGATTATGGGTTATAAAGTTATAAATATGGATATTTTTCTCATAAAACGCATCGTTTTGCTTCAGAAGGCCTTTAATAATAATAATAATAATAATAATAATAATAATGGATTACTTATTTAATTAATTTATATATGCGCTTTTTTGGGCTTCAGAATCTCAGGCACCATTCACTCCCATTATAAAGACAGGATCTTTTTTAATATAACTCTGATTGTGTTTGGCTGAAAGAAGAAACTCATATACAACTAGGATGGGTTGAACAAACCCTTTAAGATTAGACTTAAGAATTAGTCTGACCAACAAGCAGTTCATTAGGGCTAATCAGTCTCACTTCTTGGATTAAAATTAGACCAATCTTTCTTTTTATGTAAGTTAACTGACTTAAAGTTATGACTAGTCTAAGCAGTTTATGACCCAATTATTTGTAAATGTTGCGTTTTAAAGACTTTTTCAACAGTCTATTGCACTCTTAAAAATAAAGTTTCTTTTATTAACAATGAATAATCTTTAACATCTATAGAGCCTTTCCATTCCACAAAGGTTCTTAATACTGGAAAAAAAGCTTCTTTATATTTAGGGGTGTAACGATACCCTCATGTCACGATTCGATACATATCACGATATTGAACTCACAATACGATATTATTGCGATTCTCCGAGACATATGTGACCCTGGATCACAAAACCAGTCACATGTCGCACGGGTATATTTGTGGCAATAGCCAACAATACACTGAATGGGTCAAAATGATCGTTATCCTAAATAATCATTAGGATATTAGGTTTCACTTTATTTTGATGGTCCCTTTAACACATTCTGCTGACTATAAGTAAAGTTGCACCTACATGTCTATTAACTCTCATTAGAGTATTAGTAGAGTATTAGTAGAGTATTAGTAGAGTATTAGTAGAGTATTAGTAGAGTATTAGTAGAGTATTAGTAGAGTATTAGTAGAGTATTAGTAGAGTATTAGTAGACTGGTAGGGTTAGTAGAATAAGTTGACCTGTAGTTGCAAAGTTACTTATAGTCAGTAGAGTGTCTGTTGGAGAACCATCATGATAAATAGTTAGTAAATATTAAGCAGAAAGTCTACTAATACTCTAATGAGAGTTAGTTGACATGTAGTTGCAAAGTTACTCATAGTCAACTAAATGTTCAAAAGGGACCATTAAAATAAAGTGTTACCGGATATTAAAGGGATAGTTCGCCCAAAAATGATATTTAAGCCATGATTTACTCACCCTCAAGCCGTTCGAGATGCATATGTCAATCTTTTTTCAGACAAACACATTTTCAGTTATTTTAGAAAATGTCTTAGATCTTTCAGTGGTTATAATGTGAAGCAATGGGGTCCAGCTGATTCACGTTCGAAAATGTCAAGTCAAGTCAAGTCATCTTCATTTATATAGCGCTTTTAACAATGTAGATTGTCTCAAAGCAGCTTTACAGAGATAAATGTATAATTTAACGTAAGATTGTTTTGGCTTTATAGCGGTTCTTTAATAAAGTTATTTTCCAGCTAAAGTTAGTTTTGATTGATTCGCTTCCGTCGCAACGATCATTTGTTTTTAAATTAGGGCCGCCAAGACGACACCATTCTCTCTACACAGACTTTAAACGCGATCCTGTGAGAAACGCTGATGGCGCTCAGATGCGCATTAAGAACGGGTTCTATAGTTATGTGCGTTGATGTGTGCAGGTTTGGAATTCCCTAAAAACCAAGCCTAAACAAATTACTGGTGTTTCCTTACAGTTTTGATTCAGAATTTCATTTTATTTTATTAATTCGGGGTAGATACGCAAATTGAGTTTTCCCGACGACGCTTTATCTGTAGAGTGGGAAAGGGATCCTCCATAGGGAGAGACTAGTTGGCACTTCAGCACTGCATTGACATCGGGTCCAGGCGAAGGTCCTTCGTCAGATCTGGATACGGCCCGGATCCGGCAGGCTGCGGGAAAACCTTGGGATAAACAAAGACACTAAAATTAGCGTAGATGCCATTCTTCTCATGATGTAACAAGTACATCAGGATTTATGGGAAGTGTTCCCGGTTCCAGCTGACCTAATCTATGCAGCCTAATATTGAATTATAGAAGTCTATAATGTATTATGTGAACGCTATGTCAAAGAGATGTGTCTTTAATCGAGATTTAAACTGACAGAGTGTGTCTGCTTCCCGGACAATGGTAGGAAGGCTGTTCCAAAGTTTTGGTGCTAAATAGGAAAAGGATCTACCGCCAGCAGTTGATTTTGATATTCTAGGTATTATCAACTGGCCAGAATTTTGAGATCGCAATAGACGTGACGGACTATAATGCGTTAAGAGCTCGCTCAAGTACTGCGGAGCTAAACCATTTAGTGCTTTGTAAGTGATCAGCAATATTTTAAAATTGATGCGATGTTTAATAGGGAGCCAGTGCAGTTTTGACAGAACCGGGCTAATATGGTCATACTTCCTGGTTCTGGTAAGAACTCGAGCTGCTGCGTTTTGGACCAGCTGTAGTTTGTTTATTAAGCGTGCAGGGCAACCACCCAGTAGAGCATTACAATAATCAAGCCTTGAGGTCATGAACGCATGAACTAATTGTTCCGCATTTGTCAATGAGAGCATATGGCGTAATTTAGATATATTTTTAAGATGGAAAAATGCGGTTTTACAGATACTAGACACGTGACTTTCAAATGAAAGATTGGTATCAAAGAGCACACCCAGGTTCCTAACCGACGACGAAGACTTAACAGAGCAGCCATCAAGTGTTAGACAGTATTCTAGATTATTACGTGAGGATGTTTTTTGTCCAATAATTAGAATCTCTGTTTTTTCAGAATTTAGAAGTAGGAAATTACGAGTCATCCAATTTTTTATATCCGCTATGCATTCCGTTAATTTTGTGAATTGATAAGTTTCGTTAGGTTTTGAAGAAATATAGAGCTGAGTATCGTCGGCATAACAGTGGAAGCTAATTCCATGTTTCCTAATGATATCTCCTAAGGGTAGCATGTACAGAGTGAACAGCAGCGGTCCTAGTACTGAGCCTTGTGGTACTCCATACTGAACTTGTGATCGATGAAACATCTCTTCATTTACTGCTACAAACTGATAACGGTCAGATAAGTATGATTTAAACCATGCTAGTGCAATTCCACTAATTCCAACATAGTTTTCTAGTCTATTTAAAAGAATGTTGTGGTCAATGGTGTCAAACGCAGCACTAAGATCGAGTAACACTAATAGAGAGACACAACCACGATCGGATGATAAGAGCAAATCATTTGTTACTCTAACGAGAGCAGTCTCGGTACTATGGTATGGTCTAAATCTGGACTGGAAATCCTCGCAGATATCATTTCTTTCAAGAAAGGAACATAGTTGTGAAGACACTGCTTTTTCTAGTATCTTTGACAGAAAAGGTAGATTCGAGATCGGCCTGTAATTGACTAATTCTGTAGGATCAAGTTGCGGTTTTTTAACAAGCGGTTTAATCATAGCCAGCTTAAAGTTTTTTGGTACGTATCCTAGAGACAAAGACGAATTAATGATATTAAGAAGAGGATCTATGACCTCTGGAAGCATCTCTTTCAGTAGCTTAGTCGGTATAGGGTCTAACATACATGTTGTAGATTTAGATGATTTAACGAGTTTAGTAAATTCTTCCTCTCCTATAGCAACGAATGAATCAAATTTTTCCTCAGGGACACTACAATGCACTGCCTGATGCGATACTGTAGTAGACGGTTGCATAGTTATAATTTTCTCCCTGATATTATCAATCTTATAAGTGAAGTTCATAAAGTCATTACTGCTGTGCTGCTTGGAAACTTCTGGGCTTGAAGCTTTCTTTTTCGTTAGTTTAGCCACTGTTTCAAATAAATACCTAGGATTATGTTTATTTTCTTCTAATAGGGTTGAAAAATAAGCAGATCTAGCAGCTTTTAAAGCCTCTCTGTAAGCAATCGAGCTCTCTTTCCATGAAATGCAAAATACCTCTAGTTTTGTTTTCTTCCAGTTGCGCTCCATTTTTCTGGCTGCTCTCTTAAGGGCCTGAGTGTGCTCGTTGTACCACGGCGTTGGATTATTTTCTTTAATCTTCTTTATAATCTTCTAATCTTTAAGCACCGACCGCCACCGGAAGCCAGTTATTTTAGTTTATAAAGTTTTAAATATGTATATTTTTACGACAAAACCGCACGGATTACCCTCAGAAGGCCTTCGTTTATCCCCCTGGAGCCGGATGGATTATTTTTGAGAAGGATGCATGCACATTTTCGAACGTGAATCAGCTGGACCCCATTGCCTCACATTATAACCACTGAAAGATCTAAGACATTTTCTAAAATAACTGAAAATGTGTTCGTCTGAAAAAAGATTGACGTATGCATCTCGAACGGCTTTAGGGTGAGTAAATTGTAAATTGTAAAGAGTAAATGTCTATTGCCTATCCTAACAAACCATACATCAGTGGAAACCTTATTTATTCAGTTTTCAGAGGATGTATACATTACATCTCAATTTAAAAAAAAAAAAAAAAAACCCAAGTGACTGGTTTTGTGTTCCAGGGTCACATATGATAACTAAAAATGTACTATTGATAAAAATGCTAAATTTGGTATTACATCGTGTGTGTAAATGAACAGGCTTGGACTCTGTGCTGGAAACCCAAAGCACAGGACAATAGAGACACCAGAATAACAATATTCATGATTCTGAAGCTGAAAACACTGAATTATTGTAGATGAATATATGCTTGCACTGTTTCACTGACTAGATATATTAAAAATAATGTAGGACAATTTTTACTGGTAACATCAGATAATTGGCATTATCAGGACCCACAAATATTCCCCCATTGCATTATTATACATTATATTAAACATATATAGTAGTTTAATGTTGTAATGACACTAAAACTCTGAAAACTTGAATTTTTTCTCCCACCCTACAGTAATTTTTATTTTGGATGAATTATACACAATACATATTGTCACTATCCTCGATGCATATTAATGCATTTTTGTATTGCGATATATTATTACACCTCTATTTATATTAGAACAAAATGGTTATTTTCTAATAACTGCTCACTGAGAGGTTCTTTTGGGAGTTTTTCTATGGCATCGCTGTGAAAACCCTTTTTAAACCCTATTTTTTAAATAAGTGTAGCTATTAGACCTGTGCATATATGCATTTTGAGGTTGTTTGCATGTGTTCCAGAGTGAACGACGAGGACGTGAGATTGATGTTGTGGGACACGGCAGGACAGGAGGAGTTCGACGCCATCACCAAGGCCTACTACAGAGGTGCGAGTGTGTTCCCATACTGGGCTGTCTCTGTGTGTGTGTGTGTGTGTGTGTGTGTGTGTGTGTGTGTGTGTGTGTGTGTGTGTGTGTGTGTGTGTGTGTGTGTGTGTGTGTGTGTGTGTGTGTGTGTGTGTGTGTGTGTGTGTGTGTGTGTGTGAGAGACGTGTAGGGCTGCACGATATTGAAGAAACATGTGATAACTCATTAAATATTGCGATATTCAAATGCAGTACGATAATGCTTAAAGTGTGTAAAATAAACTTTAATTATCTTTCAAATATATTTAAAATTAAAAATGTTTCACATTCTTTTTGTGTCTAGAAAACATCCCTACAGCTTCTGAAAGTGAACATCAGTGTTTTACTGTAGCGTAAGAAGTGTTATTTTAACATCAGTGTAAACCTCGGGGTTCAGGGCTTCAGGTTATCCTACATTAGGGTTACTTAACAACACAAACTGAATAATCAAATGTAAAAATAAAACACTGCTTAGTTTTCACTGTATGAATTAAATATATGCTGATTCTTATTAAAGCTACAAAAGTTATTCAGCCGAGAGTGAGTGATTTTCTCTTCGTCTTTTCTTCATGTCCGCAGTTATTGCAAGCCGTTGTGATATGAATATCGTGATATATACATTTGCGATATTTCGATATATTGTGCAGCCCTAGTGACGTGTGATCGGTCCCGCAGGAGCTCAGGCGTGTGTGCTGGTGTTCTCCACCACCGACAGAGACTCGTTCGAGGCCATCGGCAGCTGGAGGGAGAAGGTGGAGATGGAGGTGGGCGACATTCCCACGGTCCTGGTGCAGAACAAGATCGATCTGCTGGACGACACGGTGATCAAGAAGTAAGAGTTAGTGATGCTCTTTAAAGGTGCACTGTGTCACATTTAGCGGCATCTAGTGGTGAGGTTGTGAATTGCACCTAACGGAAGTTACGGTGGCCGGCAGGAAGTGATGTCGTCGTCTGAGACAGCAGAGAGTAGCCAGTTAAAGGGGTATTTGATTATGACCATTCAGAAATGTCCTGTTGCTTCTACATGTCACTTCTTCTTGAGTCTCTCCATCATTGTCTGACTCCAGTTTGAACATAAAAGGCTAAAAGTTTTTGAAATTTTGAGTGCAGCCGTTGAAGCTCCGCCCCCTGTGCCGGGAGCAGCAGCTCATTTGTATTTAAAGGAACACACACAGAAACTAGGAGTTTTTGCTCACCCTCAAAAATTGACAATTTTAACATGCTATATAAAAATATCTGTGGGGTATTTTGAGCTAAAACTTCACACACACACATCAGAGACTTATTTTACATCTTGTGAAAAGGGCATTATAAGACCACTTTAAGAATGAGGATTTTTTTACAAAGATAAATTAAGAAATTAGGTTTACTTAATTATTCAGTAAAACGATGTTATTGCGAATATTATTGTTACTTGTTCATCATTGTGTCAGCAACAACATAGTGATGAAATGCGTTTGTCTTTTAGGGCCACCGTAGAAACATGTCGATGTAAGGAGACCCGCGGTGTGTGTAGATAGAAATGGCTCCTTTCTAGGGTAATAAAAACATAACGGTTCATAAGTAAGGTCTTTATACACCACTGAAAACATAGTTATGGATATGATATTGCATTTCTGTCAACAGATCCTCCTAAATATTACACAGTGCACCTTTAACGCTCTGGTACTCTTCGTGTGGCGGTCAAAAATGACATAATGTTTTTGTTCATTTCAATGAAAGGAATGTACTATATTTAAGTTAGATTTTATGTTTTTTTTATTTAATATTTTGTATTTTTAGGGTATTTTATGGTACTACATTATATTTACGCAATATTTATAATCCATTTATTCACGTTTAGACCTGAAATTTAAATTTCCAACTTAAATTGTCATAAATCTTGAATGCTTTAAAGCACAGAAGTTTGATCTCTGTTTAAAGTCGACACTTGGCAAATTATTTTGTAAAAAGTTACAGAACTTAAAAAATAGTTACATAATTTTGTTTATTGTTATGAAAAATACTATTTACCGGTAAATGTTTGTCATATGAAATCTGTATTTTCAAAAACACGTCTTACTCTAAAACTGCAAGAAAATCAAAGCCATTAATCTAAATAAGTTGTGTTCCTAATTTGAGCTTGATATCTCAGTGAGATTGTGTTTGGCCGCAGTACCAAACGCTTCCACTAGAGGAAATTCATCTCCCATTTCATTTCCAGTGCGCTCATTTTAGACTGTGAACAATTATACAAGTGTGACTATTTTTTTCAGGACCATTTAACCTTTTCGAATCATGTCCAGGATGTTTTTGTGTGTTCACACAGCAAGTGCCAAAACCTTTACCAAGTTTCGTACCATTCCGATGAAGAAAAATAAAAGAAATAAATAAAAATGACCGAAGAGCACCAGAGGCTTTCTCTAGCTTTCCAGGGATTGATGTGATGTGTGTGTGTGTGTGTGTGTGTGTGTGTGTGTGTGTGTGTGTGTGTGTGTGTTGTTGCTTCAGTGAAGAGGCCGAAGGTCTTGCTAAGAGGCTGAAGCTGAGATTCTATCGCACATCAGTGAAGGAAGATCTCAACGTCAATGAAGGTGAGTGACGAAGCTTTTCCGCTCACAAAACTGATAATACTTTATTATTTATTATAAAATAACACAATTTATTTGTTGCAGTTTTTAAGTATCTAGCTGACAAATATCTGCATCGACTCAAGCAGCAGTCAGCGGAGGAGAGCGAGGTTGTTCACACATCCAGCAATAAAATAGGTAAGAACCTTTGTGTGACATTACTTTATATACGGTCCTGGTAAAATTTAGCATTCTCAAATTTTTTTTCATTTTTTAAAAGAAATTAATAATTTTATTAATTTATGAAATGTTTCTTTTTCAAATAAATGTTGTTCTTTTGAACTTTCTATTCATCAAAGAATCCTGAAAACAAAGTATCACGGTTATATGAAGCAGAAGCACAACTGTTTTCAACACTGATAATAATCAGAATTGTTTCTTGATCATCAAATCATATATTAGAATGATTTCTGAAGGATCATGTGACACTGAAAACTGGAGTAACATAGAAAACACTTATTTTTAATAGTAATAATATTTCACAATAATACTGTTTTTTTTTTTTTATTGTTTTTTATCAAATAAATACATCCTTGGTGAGCAGAAGAGATATATATATATATACACTACTGGTCAAAAGTTTTAGATTGGTAAGATTTTTTAGGTTTTTAAAAGAAGTCTCTTCTGCTCACCAAGGCTGCATTTATTTGATTAAAAAAAAAAAAAAAAAAAAAAAGGTAATATTGTGAAATATTATGACAATTTAAAATGACTGTTTTCTATTTTAATATATTTTAAAGTGTAATTTATTCCTGTGATCAAAGCTGAATATTCAGCATCATTACTCCAGTCTTCAGTGTCACATGATCCTTCAGAAATCAGTATAATATGATTTGATGCTCAAGAAACATTTATGATTATTATCAATGTTGAAAACAGTTGTGTACATTTTTTTTTTTTCAAAATTCTTTGATGAATAGAAAGTTCAAAAGAACAGCATTTATTTAAAATAGAATATTTTCTAACATTATAAATGTCTTTACTGTAACTTTTGATCAGTTTAACTCATCCTTGATGAATAAAAGTATTGATTTCTTTTATTTCTTTCCCCCAAAAATAAAATTAAAATTCTTACTGACCAACCAAACTTTTGAAGGGTCGTGTTTAATGTTACAAAAGCTTTAGATTTCAGATAAATGCTGTTCATCAAAGAATCCTGAAAACAAAGTATCACGGTTTCCACAAAGATATGAAGCAGAAGCACAACTGTTTTCAACTATGAACCTCATAGTCGAATACATGGGCGTCAGTTTGGTTTGAAATGTGCTGGGGACAGAGACGCATTCGCATTTTCAGAAGGGCTGGGTACAAAAAAAATATTTTCCGCTTTCGCGCAGGTCATGTTTTGAAAGACAATGTCCTGTAGCTTACTAATGTAAATAAATAAAAATGTATTCAAAAATCTGCTTCACATTTTCAGCAGGGCTGCGGAGCGGCTGTGGGTTGACTCCACACGGTTCTCATGGGCTTTATATATAGGCTAAGTCCTAACGTGAAAAAAGCTTTACGTGGTTTAATGTACCTAAACAATGATTACCAAATTTCCCTCTCATATTGCTCCTCATAACCACTGAAAATGGTCAAAAAATCGAACCCAGAGTCCAATTATTATGGACGTTATCTGATATTAAGCGTTTCTGCTTCACATTTTCAGCAGGGCAGCGGAGCGGCTGTGGGTTGACTCCACACGGTTCTCATGGGCGTGAAAAAGCTTTACGTGGTTTAATGTGCCTAAACAACGATCACCAAATTTCTCTCTCATATTGCTCCTCATGTTTATGAAATGTTATGATATATGTGTGATATGTTTTGTTCATCTGGCTTTAAATTAATAAAAGGTATTTGTTACACACCATGGTTTTCTTTTAGTTTTTTTTAGCTCTTTTGTTTGAAATGGAAAAAATCTAGCTGCTATCTAAAAAAAAAAAAAAAAAAAAAAAGTTCGACTATCAGTCAACTATGGCAAAATCTAACGAATCAGATTCGACTATGAAAATCCTTAGTCGAAAACAGCCCTACTTTACTGTATATTCACATAGAAAACACATGATTTACATTGTAATAATATTTCACAATATTACTGTTTTTGTTTGTATTTTTAATCAAATAAATGCAGCCTTGGTGAGCAGAAGAGACATTAAAAACATTAAAAATCTTACCGATCGGCAGTGTATATATAATTATATAATTATTTATTTATTTATTTTATGACTAGGGTCAAAACTAACCAACCAAACCTTGACACCTACTTTCATTAATATTGTTTTTATTTTATTATGAATATTTTTTGCATATTTAAACGACAGTGTTTATCACACTTCAGATGATCGTGCATTTTTATATAGTCTCTTGCTCTTCTTTTTCCCAGGTGTTTTTAACACTTCCGGCGGCACTCATCCGAACCAGAACACCAGCGACCTGAACGGCCGTGATGTCATCAACCTGCGACCAAACAAGCAGCGGACGAAGAAAACGAAAAACCCGTTCGGCGGCTGCAGACTCCTGTAGAGCGGCTCGTGATTGGCTGCAGGACAGAAACCCATCGTGTTCTGTGTTTCATACGTCACGGACTCCTGTGGATGAGTGTGAGCCTTCTTCAAACACTCGTTTTTACATCACATGCTGAACTTCTGCGCCAGTAGCAGCATCAATCAGAATCACAGAGGAATATGACACACAATGTGCTCTACTGGCGCAGAAGTGACTCGAGCGTGTCCTAAAAGTCAAACCCTCAGTAAATATGAGGTCTGTTAAGATATTTTTGTACGCGTATTAAAATCTTTCGGACACCGCCCCATCCTCTCGTTTTAACAATGATTGTGGCTCAAAATTGAAATGAAAAGCGAATCTATTTTCTCACAGATGTGCATTATTTGACGTGGTACACACACAGCAGGGTAATATTCAGATGTTCTCTAATGAGATTAATTACAAAAGAAACACACCATTTGTGCATTTGGACTGTTCATCGTTTGTGCAATATGTGCGTATGGATGGAGATGCATCGTTTGCAATCTTCCCTTAAAAGTAATGTTCATTTGTTTCTTATATGAACAGCGTCATGAAGTTCAACCCATATGTTCTTATAGGTATTTTTGTATGAAAAATGTAGTAAAGTAACGACTTACTTAAATCCATGACATTTAACAGTGCCAAAATGTTTCTACTTGTACGAAATGTAAATAGCGTTAGTAAATGGTTGAACGAGTCAGATTTATAGATATTATTTCAAATGAAATCAACATCCTTGATATGCATCAATATGCTCTTCTGAGACTCTGTCATAATCTAACTCAATTCCAAATGCAAGAGATGGAATTATATAAACATATTCTTTAGGAATAATTTTTATTATTATTCATTTGCTGACAGCTGGCAATGCTTCAGATATTAAAGCATCCGACATCACACACTTACTGCTAGGGCTGGGCGATATACCTACTAAAAATATATATATTGATATTAATAAGCCTCTATGGAGATATTCCACATTCATCGTAATATATATGCATTTACTTTGAAGTGGCATAAAACTGTTTTTCTGTTCAATCAGTCATTTTGACCAAAAAGCCATTCATGCATCAGAATGTTCACAATAACATGCAGTAAAAATCAGTTTTTAAATTAAATGAACACAATTGCAATTATATTATAACTTATTTTTAATCATTTTCATTCATATGCACCAATGTAACAAAAACTAAACATCAATATTTGTTTACATATATTGTTGTACTATTTTTTACTAAATAATTTTAATCCTTAAATATGCAGGAACATATTACACTAAACAAACTAGAACTCAAATAATTAAACACAGTTTCTTGCAGTTCTCCAGAGTAGGGATGTGCACGAGGACTCGAACGTGACCGCCACCATCATGAAAACCATGATTGCCGTGAAAATATAATGTTTATCTTTTTTCTGATTGGTTATTGGAGCATTTTGGGCGGTTCCTGATTGGTCCAGAGACTGCAGACCAGAGAAGTGAAGTGTGAGATCCGCCATAGACAACATGATGATGAAACACTACAGACTGTTGTTCAGTGTAGGCCGTGTGTCAGCGCGTCCACAGCGGGAGTCACACACTCAGACTAGCACAGTAACGTTCACGGTAAAGTTAAGTGCACGGTAATGTTCACGGTAAAGTAAAGTGCACGGTAATGTTCACGGTAAAGTAAAGTGCACGGTAAAGTAAAGTGCACGGTAATGTTCACGGTAAAGTAAAGTGCACGGTAAAGTTCACGGTAAAGTAAAGTGCACAGTAACGTTCACGGTAAAGTTAAGTGCACGGTAACGTTCACGGTAAAGTTAAGTGCACGGTAACGTTCACGGTAAAGTAAAGTGCACGGTAAAGTTCACAGTAAAGTAAAGTGCACGGTAAAGTAAAGTGCACAGTAACGTTCACGGTAAAGTTAAGTGCACGGTAAAGTTCACGGTTAAGTAAAGTGCACGGTAACGTTCACGGTAAAGTAAAGTTCACGGTAAATAAAGTGCACGGTAAAGTTCACGGTAAAGTAAAGTGCACGGTAATGTTTACGGTAAAGTAAAGTGCACGGTAAAGTAAAGTGTACGGTTAAGTGCACGGTAAAGTTCACGGTGAAGTAAAGTGTACGGTAATGTTCACGGTAATGTTCACGGTAAAGTAATGTTCACGGTAATGTTCACAGTAAAGTAAAGTGCACGGTAATGTTTACGGTAAAGTAAAGTGCACGGTAAAGTAAAGTGTAGGGTAACGTTCACGGTAAAGTAAAGTTCATGGTAAATAAAGTGCACGGTAAAGTTCACGGTAAAGTGCACGGTAATGTTTACGGTAAAGTTAAGTGCACGGTAAAGTAAAGTGCACGGTAATGTTTACGGTAAAGTAAAGTTCACGGTAACGTTCATGGTAAAGTTCACAGTAAAGTTCACGTGCTCATCCGCATGCTTTTGTGCAGATGTAAGTTGTGATAGTACTTCTATGTTGTGTATATCTGAATAATCTCATAAGATGTGTTTGTTTGGTCAGAGCTCTTCAGTTTAGTGGTGTTCATTCACTCTTCAGCGTCAGTGACATTAATGATTGAGTTATCTGAACCAATCAGATTCTTATAGAGTTTCTTTTTCAAAAACATTGATGCATAATTAATAATAACAAGAATTTATTTATTTAGCTTTACCGAGATATCCAGTACTTGAGAAAAAAAAGGACAAAAGTATTGAAAGTAAAATTTTACGGTTTATATATATCATTAAAATAACATGTGAAATATATAAAGGTTTACCTTGAGCTCAGTGACCTCGTCCTCGCTCACTAATGTGGACTAGTGGACTTTAATGTCCCGCTTTAAGCTTGACGTTGACGAGTCGTGATCTTGCAGGATAAGAAATCTCTGCCGTTCACTTCTACTCTCCGTTTCCATCAGTTAAAGGCGTCCTCGAGAGCGCTCCACTACATGTGTGTGATCACACCATCTGGATGCTGACATTGATCGGGTGAATGCACATTTTAAACACCTTATTGTACACATAAGTTTTTGCATATATTTCTTAGTAACTAAAACCCACAGCTTCACTATTTCTCTCACTCATGCATTCATATTAATGTAATCTTTACTATGCTACTTCATCTGTATCTGATTTAGATCGAGCAGAAAGAGAAATATAACGACCCAAAATAATCTGTAATGCAGTAGCAATATTACACTAACCCTAACCCTGATTACAAAACAATCAACGTCCAGATGCCATCGCTGTGCGAGTCTCAGCTCGAGGCTCAGGCTTATTCCTTCATTAATGACGTCTTCACAACTAGTCAACGACAACTTTAATCACATAAACGTCGACTTAAAAAAATGCGCAGTCGTTCAAGCACACTCACTAATGGTGTTCTTGCAGCTGAACTGTTAATTACAGTGATCATTCATTATATCGCCCAGCCCTTCTCACTCATGATATCGCTTATTCATGAAACTGCCTCTACATGACGTCTGTCATTTACCGGAATCCATATTCTTCGTTATTAAAGTAAATGCACATATTTTAAGTGAGTTTCTGTCAACATCCTCTCCCAGAACCACGAGATTTACAATAATCGTATAAAACTCGCTTTAAAGTTCCTAGAATACGGTTCTCCAGATTAGCACTGACTCCTCGTGTTTAATCCTGGGCTAAACTGCACTGATACAGTATTCAGGCTTTATATATGTACAGGAGACCATTCCAGAAGTTTATGATGTTTCATGTTAAGTGAAACTATAATTCATATTTCTAGAGGATCCATGACTAAAACTAGCCTCCCAAAGCCTTAATAACCACTAAAGCCATTCACACACACAAAAGTGACCACAGCAAACCATTGGAGAAGAAGCGTTTAGTGCACAAGTGTTGAATGGATGCTAATGAATATTATGTGTTTTACTTAATTTGGGTCCGTCAATCAAGCCAACATTCCCGCTCTGAGTTGCGCTTTAAACGTGAGTGAATCACAGGATCAATCCCTGATGGATTGAACGCACATGGATCAGTTTTCCGCAGGATTCCTCCTCTGTTCCCTTGTTCCATGTGGCTTAACATTTGATTGATTGTATTTATTCATGAAACGCATGTCTTGCATTTATGTTTGAATGTGGAAACATGGTACTCGGCCTTCATGTTTACAGCTGATCATTACTGACGTTCATATGACGACACTACAGTGGACTAAAGGCACTTTATTTCTCTGATGTAATTCCTGATCATGTTATTAATAGGTCATCTTAAATATTCAATATTCGTTTTTTTCTAATATGAAAACTGCTTTGGAAATAATGTTTTCTCTCCTGTTTTAGTCTTCTTTACACTGATGTATTCATGACTTTCCAGTCGATGATAAGAGTATGCCAGCACCCATCATCACTCCTGCAGTTTCAGTGCTAGTTTTCACAGTGTGATCTAAAGCTCAGTTGGGATCATTCCCGGACTGATCCCGGGCTTTATCCGCTGTGCCACACGACTCCACACGTGATCCTTCGCTCCGTTCTGTTTCTGGGTTGTTGGGTGGTTGTTAAAAATGGACAAAATAAAGCATCTATTGTAGTCCTTTGACTTCATTGTACTTTTTTTGTGTCTGTGAGAGCCTTATATGTGCATGATTACAAAACAATATTGTGAATATTTAACTATAAAAAGTAAATCCAGAAATAAATATTCACACGTCCACCAGAAAAGAACACTTTATTCAGCAAGGATGCATTAGATTGATCAAAAGTGACAGTAAAGACATTTATAATGTTATAAAAGTTTTCTGTTTTAAACAAATGCTGTTCTTTTGAACTTTGTTCATCAAAGAATCCTGGAAAAAAAATGTATGGTTTCCACAAAAAGCATCACAAGTTTCAATATTGATAATAATATTTTTTTCCTGAGCATCAAATCATCATATTATAGTGATTTCTGAAGGATCATGTGACACTGAAGACTGGAGTAATGATGATGAAAATTCAGCTTTGATCACAGGAATAAATTACACTTTACTATATATTCACATAGAAAACCGTTATTTTAAATCATACTAATATTTCGCATTATAACTGTGTTTGCTGTGTTTTTGATCACATAAATGCAGCCGGTGAGCAGAAGAGACTTCTTCAAAAACAACAAAAATCCCCAAACTTTTGAACACTAGTGTAACTTTGGATATTTCTGACTGTAAACTCTGTTTGCTTGATTTGCTACACTGATCGGCAGCTGTGAACAGCCTATTCAGATTAATAAACCATGTTTTATTTTATTTATTAAAGTTTTATTGATATGAACATGGGTCTTTTATCATAAAGCTGTTGCAGCCTTGTGCTGTGTCTTAAACTTTTAACTGTATCGCAAGGCACAAATAAACAAAGAATATTGTTTTAATAAATTGTTAATTGGCTTAATTAGTTATAAAGCAAAACTTATAAACCTCAGAGAATTTTAGAATTGTGATTTCTTTGCAGGCTTACACAAATCATGGAAATAGTGTAGTTATGAGTGGATTTAAATATTTACTGTAATCAGACAGAAACTGCTGTTTGTGAATCTAATCCACTGATCTATATAATGTCATTCTACATAGATTAGTGATCTAATCTCTATACAATTGTTTAAAAAACAACAACTGAAAATGTCATTGCAATGCATTGGTCAAAAGGTGTGAACCATGGTTAAATCTGTTAAAAGATTATTATTTTAATTTTTTTAGGGTTGTTTAAACGATGTACTAAAAACGGAAACGTTTTTCCTCTGCTTTGTCCGTGTACAGAAGACAATGCTGTCAAAACAATCCCAGTTCACAGTCAAATCTGTGTATTCTGCTGTCAGGCCAGTAGATGGCGACGAAACACTAAGCGCCTGAACACGTAATGTGCATGTGATAACAGTATGGTTTTCAAAAACCTGCACTTTAAAACCCGTTTTCAAAAGTTCGCGTTTTCATGCCCCCTAAACACCGTTGTTGTGTAAACGAATGTCAGAAAGTTTCCCATTTTTAGTTGAAAATGCTGTCGTGTAGGCTAAACGCTCCCTGACAGCCATTAAAAAGCGATTACAAATCTAAAATCAAGAAGCATCTCAGGCAGTTTGACTCTAGCTGTAATGTTTCCTCCAGCTGTACACACACACACACACACACACACACACACACACACTGCACTGGCCCGTTTCATTCTGCGCTGGAGAGAATCAAACCTGACGCACAAATGTGAGATTCCAGCGAGCCGAACGTTCTAATTAGAATGTAGAGAACGAGCAGGAACACCACGTGCAGCTGCGCTAAACACACACACACACACACACACACACACACGCGCGCGCGCGCACGCCAGAGAAATAGCTAATATTCATGAGGCTTTCGATGGAATGTTAGAACAGAATCACTTCTGAACACTGACTGAATTCACATTGATTCTTATTAATTAATAAACCAAAAACATAAGGAACATCAGGGGTTAATATCAAACAATATCATTTAGTATAACTAATTATGTGTATAACAAAGGGTTTATGAAGGTAAATGCATAGAAGTAAATAAAAAATAAATATGCATGTGACCAAGAGGTCAACAACAGTGGTAAATAATGTAATGACACCTTTACATATGTGTGTGTGTGTGTGTGTGTGTGTGTGTGTGTGTGACCTCTATAGAGAGCAAAAGTCGGGTTCCGGAAGTAAAATCTCCATTCATTTTCTCCATAACTGATTTTTAACGATCACTTATCATCACAGTTATGATGGTGTTAATCGACGGTATGTGCTCTTGTTAAAGCCATCGGCCTGTATTATTTCAAATTATTTTTTAAACAACCGTGTTTTTAACAGCTGAATTTGTGGTTAAAAAAACTACATTACCCATGATGCTGTACAGAAAATTCCACCAATCAGTCGCAGCGATCAAAGAGTGTCCAACATTCCACACTTTGTTCTTTCAGTTATTACATGCATCATCTGTGTATTTCTGAATTTTCAGTGTGAACACTATTTATACTACAAAGCAGCAATACTACGAATAATACTACACTACGACAACATGCACTATTGACAGATGTGATTAGAGAGGTTTAATTAAAGGGGTTAATGTGACTAATAATCAACATTTAACATGATAAAAAAAAGATATATTTAAGATTTTTATATTTTTTATTTTATATTTTATATTAAAGATATGTTAGCCGTGTTATATTATATCTGCAACAACAATGTGAATTTTTATAAAGATCCATTTGGCCATCTACTTAAGGCGTCATTAATGGAGCGCACCTGAAGATTATTGGAACGTATCCGTTATTTGAATGCATTCATTATTGGAACGCACATGAACGCCTTTTTAAACACAATGGGAAAAATGAATGGGAAAAATATTTGGAACGCATCCATTTTTGTGACGCACGGTGTGGAATTGTGTATCCATTACGTATCCATTATTGGAACGGACCTGAACGCCTTTTTTTAACACAATGGGAAACGTGCCTAAACACTTTTTTTCCCCCATTTTTTTTTACTTATGGGTAAAATGAATGGGAAAAATAGTTGGAACGCATCCATTATTGGAACGCACCTGAACACTTTTCTTTTTACCTATGGGGAAAATGAATGGGAAAAATAGTTTCGGAACAAGGCCATTGAAAAAGTGGGCAGGCACTAATGCACTTTATTTGCCGTTGGCAAGTCTAGAATGATCAACTGTCTGGTTATCCATAACTTTGATGGTTTTCTCGGCATTGTCCACGTTCCTGATGAGGGTCTCGAGACGCCTCTTGATCTTCTTCTGGTCCTCCAGAGCGCAGCTGATCACGACGGTCTGAAACTTCTGGTCCACCGGCACGGGTGGAGCGTCGGTCACACACGCGGCGTGAAGAGCCTGAAGTCTTCTTCTGGACGCCTCCATGTCCTCCAGCAGTTTACCAGCGATCTCATCAATCATGGCTATGGCCTTCTTCAAGGCCTCCTCCTGCTGTCCACTCCTGATGGTGTCCACAGACACATGCACTGTTAACGCCCTTCCCATGAGTCTGCTGGCGGTCAGAGAGAGCTCTTCCCGTTCCCCTGAAACACACGGTCAAATGAGCTTCGATACGTCATCCATTAGAAGCCGCTGAAGCACTCTAGCACTTTACCGTCACAGATGTTCCTCATTTCCTGGCTGTTCTGTATGGACTGGATCATCTCGATCAAGCTCTCTCTCTCCTGCTCCATAGCAGTGGCTTCCTCGCGGAAAGCCTCCACCCTGAGACACACACACACGCCACATTAAACCAAACTCTCTCAATTACCAAACACAAACTGAAAAACATGCACATATAAACATCATTCCTGGGATTCGGTGCCTTCATCAAGATCTATGGGATTTACTGAGGAACATAAAACATATTACTAACCCTAACCCTTAAAATGTTGAACCATTTCAATTTTAAAGCTGTCATAAATAACACCATTTGACCTCTAAGCATACTGAAGTTGATTAAAAAAAAAAGTAAATAATTGAGATATTTTACGGCATTTTGAAACCACCTTTTATGTAGCATCCCATTTTCATGATAAATACAATTACTATACGTGATTTTCCCCCAAATTTTCACATTGTTGTGTATATCAGTTATAATTCTCTCTAATGTATAGAGTTTTTTCAGTTATTAAATTCATTTTAACAATTATAATAAAGGTTTTAAGCGTGTCCCATGAGTTATTGTCCACTCTCTTATTTTTGACTCCTGATGAAAGTTGGAAAAGCTAAATGACATATAAAGCAGTCATCACTTCTTTGGGCAAGTGTGTGAGATCCTCGATTATCTGAACTATTTTGACCAATATTATGTCAGATTTCATTGTGGTTAACCTCACCTCTTCCACTCTGTTAACATTTAACCAATAGACATTTTTAAAATTACAATTTAAAAACCATGATATTGTTTCTTTGATAAATGTTCTATGTTAGCTTGTTTTTGCTCAGACAGTGGCTGACTTTAGGTCAGAATATCAGTTTATGTTTAAAGTTGAAGAAGTAGTGTATTTAATGTTATTTGGTAATGTTTAACATATTGTTTCCTATCAAAATCCAATTCAAACAAAAGTAATATTGTAACTGGGTATGTGAGAAATGGGAAATCATCCATCCATCCATTTTTTTTATACCACTTGTTACTATTTTGTCCAATCAATCACTTTATCCATCCTGTTGAGCAGTTTTTTTTAACAATAATTTCGTAAAAATACAAATAATTCAGTGACAGTGAATATCAATAATGTACGTTAAAAAGTGAACAAGAAAATCCTTTTAGGCATTTGTATCTGAAAAGGAAAAATGTATATATTCTGATCATTTATTATTTGATGTACAAAAGAAAATGTACACAGTGCCCATAAATCAGAATCAGTGTTCATTTGTCCCTCACAGAGTGGACATTTTTGATCTACCATTTCATTGATTTTGTTTAATAAATGGTTAGATTTATTTACCTGAGCTTGACCAAAATATATGTTTTTAATGTTTTACATCTATATCATGATTACACAAAAATGTATTCTAAATTGTATGATGTCCAAAAGGCACCAAAGTCAGTTAAAAACCAGCTTCACTTTATAGGGAGGTTTTATCATGAATTCTTACCATGCAAAATCTGTAATTTAAGTTTGAAGGACAGAATTCATAAACATTCTTTATTTAAGGTTTGTGAACTCAATACAACATCACTGATAGAAAAAAAAAAAAAATGTTGACTTTAATTCTCATAAATCTGCAGCCCTTGTGACAACAGTCCTCACAGAAAATCTCATAATGGTCACACTTTAGAGATGTCAGCTGTCATGCAGGTATTTTAAAATAGCTATAAGTATCGTTACAATGTGAAAAGTGAACATGAATGCATTGTGTCAAATATGTATTTAAATGTTAGCACATACTAGTAAAGACATTTAATATAAAGAGGGGATCTTATAGTTTACAGACGGACTCGATATTGTTCTGCATTCCACAAAACCATATATTTTTAATATAATTCCACATTTATGTACGTGTTGAAAACAGAAATGTTTGTACGATAAAAGTTGCATTTGTAATGTTTTAAAAATGTTACTGTTAGTTGCGGCAATAAACAACACTGTTGTTTGAGCAAATCCTCGTGGATCATTTTAGATCTCGTCTGAAACGATCCCAAAAGTCAATATCCACTAATCTCACCTCATCTCAATTTGATCCAGATTTTCCAGTAAGCGTCCGGACCGGTCCGCCATTGACATGGTTCGGGTGAACTTGCCTTTATCGTTCATTTTAGCGTTAATTTTAGCTTGTGCCATATCTGCTGCTCGTCGCGTTAATGGATGTTTAACGGGTGCAGTGACCTATAGGACATATATATACATATATACCAGAGGAACACACCCGACCCGAGCAATATAGCGATGTCCGGTCAGCGAGTGAATCGTTCACTTAGACGGATTCAGTAGAATCGATTCGCACAGCGTTTGCAAATCACTGTGTAACTGTAAAGTGACATTTAACAGTCTTTTCTCGAGCAGGTAAAACATTAATCTGGCACAAAACATGCAAATTAGAGAGTAACAGCGCCGAAATGTAACACTTTTGCAGAAGACAAAGTGGCGCTCCTTAATTTCTATAAATTAAAAGTAATGTGAGACGTCTTTAAATAACGCTCAAACAGTAGTAAAATACAAAAATCAACAAAATCTTAAAACGTCAACTCAAACGAAATGACCCACGCGGAAAACTTTTTGTGATGACTCAAAAGAGTCGCTTAATTAAATTCGAAAACGTTTGTTGGAATGAATCGCCCAAAAGAATCGATTCTCTGAACTGAATCAACTCCTCAGCGCTGTCGACCACCTTCTAGCGGTTTCCAGCGCTCTTGAGTAACATCTCCAAACATGGGCTGGAAATGCCCTTGGTAATTCACTCCTTCAGACACGAGTGTAGGAGTTCACCTCTTGGATTTCAGAGGAGGGTGGGATCCGTTTTAGGGTCAAGGGTCAAGATGACATCAGAGAAAAGACAATAACCACAACACAATGAGATATTGCTCAGGCAGGAACAGGCAAACGCCATTTAAATTACTTTCCTTTATTTGAACTTAAAAGAAAAACACTGAAAGAAAAGAAATACATATTTAATGGCTACAGTGCATGGACGACATCGGAAAACAAATCCGTTTCTCTCTCCTTATCAAAACTCCTGTAAGCTTCTTTTCAACGCTTCTTCCATCTCTGCAAAATGAGAAAATGGGGGGGAAAAATCAGTTATATTGTTTTTGTATATTGTTACAATCTATCGATCAAATTGTACGCAGATTTATAATTAATCCAGCCAGTGATTACTCATACTAACATGATGACAGATGCAGTGACACAATGTTCAACATCTGTGTGGTTACACCCAAACCCAGCACTATATATGTGCTCCTGAGACCCTCCTAAAATCCCATCTATTACAGTAAATATCACACTGAGACGGAGTTCCAGAAAAATGAAACATACCCACAATGATAATACTCTTCATGCATGCAAAGCTGGGCAAAATAAACATCTGATTAATGCATGAACAGTGAACTCTCAACACTACAGAAATACAGTACCGCCTCCACACGGTTCACAAACAGCGCATCTTTAATATCAGAAAGATGCGTCAAGACTCATGATCATCATGATGACCCACCAATATCCAGCTCTTTTGATTTCATGGCCTCTTCCGCACTCAAGGCCATAGCCAGTTTCATGTCATGATCAAATGTATCTAAGGAGAAATAAACATTGGTCATGTTTTCCATCAAATGAACATTGCAAATCTAAAATGAAATATTAATATTCTCTGAAAAACCAGAGAAGAGAAAGGTGAAGACCTACCTTCATCTTCAAAATCCTGCGAAACGAGCACTTCTTTTTTAACATCAAGAGCACTTGAGGTAACGGCATTCTTCACATCTTCAAACTCCTCCACTGAAAAACAACAACAAAAACAAACACTTATTTAACTGTGATTGCACACAACAGTTCTTCATGAGGAAGCGTTCTTTTACAAATCATGAAACACATATAACTGATCTATAACTCAATACTGTGCTGCAGGGATGATGTATTTTTGTAGCTCCAAACCCAGAAACTTCCGGCTCCATCATTCTGAAGTCAATGGATTTATGGGGTGTTTGCCTGAAATAAGGTCTGTGGTGAACACAAGCTCAAGATATTATCATAATAACGACCCTGGATCACGTCACCAGTCACGAGTCGCACGGGTATATTTGTGGATATAGCCAACAGTACATTGTATGGGTCAAAAATATCTATTTTTCTTTTATGCCAAAAATCATTAGGATATTAAGATCATGTTCCATGAAGATATTTTGTAAATTTCCTACTGTAAATATTAGGGCTGTCAATCGATTAAAAATTTTAATCGATTAATCGCATGATTGTCATGAGTTAACTCGTGATTAATCGCACATTTTTTTATTTGTTCTAAATGTACCTTAAATTAATACTTTTCAAGTTTGTAATACTCTAATCAACGTGGGCATGGATAAATATGGATGCTTTATGCAAATGTATGTTTATTATTGAAACCATAGTCAACATAGAGCATGAAGAGACATGTTTCAAAGGTCATAGATGTTTTTCAAAGAACTTGTTCATGTCTATTAGACACATGTAGAAAGAACAAAGAAATACCAGGTTCCCATTACTTCTCGTTCTTTGCACTGAGCAATTAACACAAACATGTTTAGATTTCTGCATGACAGGGCAGCTCTTCTGAAAATGCTAAATGTACATTTATTATTTATTATTACATTATAGTTTGTCTCTCTCTGTGCCCATTTTGATGAAGCTAAATTCTCAATAAAACTGTTTTCATTGGTATATTTTACTGTTTCTGTTGTCAAACAACGCAATGAATATGAAACGGTGACTGAAACGCGACCCATTAAGACATAACCAGCTCTCCCTTCCAAGATGTTAATCTGCACAATAATCCTGATAATCGAGCCGTCGTCTGATGAAATCAAATACACATAAGATAAACACAATATCTGTTTTGCGATTTCGGCTATACTTGCATGTAAAATTAGAGAAGCAACATCATATCTGTGTTTGACTGAATTAAAGCGCTGCTCCTCTCTCCAGCGCGCAAGAGAGAGAGAGAGAGAGAGAGAGAGAGAGAGAGAGAGAGAGAGAGAGAGAGAGAGAGAGAGAGAGAGAGGTGCGCGCGCGTGCTGGGAGAGCAGTACCGGCGGTACCGGTAGATTCTCAGAAACTAAATAAGGTTTGGGCGCTTTGTTGAAGGGAAAAAACCGCTAAATGGGTCTGCAATGTCGCTAAGTTGGCAACACTGTATATCTCCATTTCTCCAAATAGGTTTTGGGCCACGGGTCAAACAGAAAATACGCGCTGCGTTAATCGAGCGTTAAAAAAAATAGTGCCGTTAATATGATTTTGCGTTAACGCATTATTAACGCGCTAACTTTGACAGCCCTAGTAAATATATAAAACATTTATTTTTGTGAGTGAATGCAGCACAATCGCCAACATAAATGCACAACTTTAAAGGAGATTTTCTCAATGTTTCGATTTTTTTGCACCCTCAGATTCCAGATCTTCAAATATTGTCCTATCCTAACAAACCATTCATCAATGGAAAGCTTATTTATTCAGATTTCAGATGATGTATAAATCTTAATTTCAAAAAATGGACCCATGTGACTGGTTTTGTGGTCCAGGGTTACATATAAAATACATCAGTAATGGCCCCAAGTGATTTTTTTTAAAAGCTTTTACTTGTCTTGAAAAAGATTGCTAACAAGTGTCTCAATGGGACTACAGAGGATGAGATGAACTCATCACTCACTCACTTTCACAGCTTTGTTGTGTTCATAATCACACTTCTGCACACTATTCCAACTAAAGTTTCAGGAAAATTATTATTTATTTTTTTAAGACTGAAAGAGCTTAGTAATGGTGATGTTGAAGTCATGTGGCAGCAGTGTTGTTCGTTTACAGCCTACGTTTAGTTTTTTCTTCTACATTCCAAAGTTGTGTTAGTGAAGATTATCACGAAGACAACACGTGCAAGGATCATAAGCTTTTGTTGTATTTTCTGCAATAATCCAAAAGCCAATGGAAAATCCAATTGGGTTTTTGTCGAGGGAATCAGGGTGATGCGAACCTACGGGTTGGCCTAAAAAATGTCATCACTACAGCGCTCTATTGGCTTAGTTCACTTCAGAATTAAAATGTCCTGATAATTTACTCTTCCCACGTCATCCAAGATGTTCATGTCTGTCTTTCTTCTGTCGAAAAGAAATTAAGATTTTTGAGGAAAACGTTCCAGGATGTTTCTCCATATAGTGTCTTCAATGGGGTCCAACGGGTTGAAGGTGCAAATGTGAGTTTCAGTGCAGCTTCAAAGTCTCGACACGATCCAGCCGAGGAATAAGAGTCTTATCTAGACAAACCAGCGGACATTTTATAACAAAATATATACTTTTTAACCACAAATGCTCGTCTTGAACATCCACGACTTCACGCATTATGTAATCAGGTTGAAAGGTCACGCGGTAACTTGACATAGCCGGAAAAGTGTCTCATTTTCTCCTCCAACTTCAAAATCGTCAGACATGATTGTTTTATATTTTATTTAAAAAATTAAAAAATAATAGTAAATGCCGTTTGACTTCGTCTTTGCACGTTTGCTTTGTAAACACTAGGTCAATACTTTCGTCTACGTCACGCCAAACCTTTCAACGTGATTACGTAATGCGTGAAGTCGTGGATGTGCAAGACGAGCATTTGTGGCTAAAAAGTATATATTTTTCATAAAATGATGGTTTGTCTAGATAAGACTCTTATTCCTCGGCTGGATCGTGTCGAGACTTTGAAGCTGCACTGAAACTCACATTTGCACCTTCAACCCGTTGGACCCCATTGAAGACACTATATGGAGAAACATCCTGGAAAGTTTTCCTCAAAAACCTTCATTTCTTTTCGACTGAGGAAAGTGAACTAATCCTTTAAGCCAGTAACTTGATACTCCATAAACCTCACCATTACTCAGAGGGAAGATCTCCTCAGCGTTTATAACACTGCCGGCGGAGGCGGGCTTATCGTCTGTGGCGTTGGGTCGGGAACAAGCGCAAGGCTCTGACTGGCAGTGCTGCTCATGGTAGTGTGAATGGAAACTGGGCACATCTTTGTGGCTCTGTGAGCAAGCAGTGCACAGAACATCAAACCGCTTCTCGCTGCCCTGGCTCTTGTGTTGCAGGAGGATGTGTGTCTTCATCTCCGCGTAGGCCGGCGTGTTTTTGTCGCACTGGCGGCAGCAGTATCTGCATTTATTTTCGACGGCCAACTGCTTCATGCACTTTGTGAAAATCTCTTTCCTTTCCTCTTTGCTTTTCTCAGAGCCCATGCAAGGACAAAGTTGGGAAGGACTCGTACCCGCTGTGGGACTCTCAACAGCGTTGGCCTGCGGATTATTCCCAGCGGTTTCCAAGCGGTAGTAATCGTGGCTGTGCAGGCTGTCGTAGTGCTCCTGAAACTCGCTCTCGGTGTCATACAGCATGCTTTCACAGAGTCCACAGAAGTAGCGGAGGACGATGTCGCCGCCGTGTTCGTTGGCGCAATGGCGTCGCAAAGTGGACTCTTTAAAAAACTTCTGCGGACAGTGGCCACAAGCGAACCGTTGGAAACTATGGCTGCTCAAATCCCCGCAGTGTGTTCGCACCGACGCCTCAGAGTCGAAGAGATCCTCGCACATTCGACAGAGCCAAGACTCGACTTTCGGAGGAGAGACGCGAGAGGAATTTACTGGCCTGAGGATTTTGGTTTCCGCACTTGTCGAGGGTTTGGGGGACATGCTAGACGAGACACGGTCGTCTAACGCGTCTTCTCTTTCTTGGTAATAGTTGTGTCCTCTATGGCTCACACCAATATGAGCCATGATGTCTTCCATCCTTGGCATTTCCACTTTACACTTTCTGCAGTGGAAAAGAAAGTTGGATAAGTGAGCGCCACCGTGGAACCGGCTCATATGCAAGCGCGCTATTGACGACTCTCCCATTAACTTTCCACACACGGCACATTTGTGGAAGATCTGATTTGCCGCTTGGATGTGTTTTCTTGCAGTTTCCTCCTCTGTGAAGCGCAGACCGCATTCACAGAACCAGGCGAGCTGTAACCGTTTTCCTGGTTTGGCTTGGGAATCTAAGCTAGCCGGCCTTTTTCGCTTGGCTAAAGGCCCATTTGAATCGTTTTCTGTGGCTCCGCATGCCGTGCCCTTCTGAGCGTTCCTGATTTCGCAGTAGTTGCTGTAGTAAAGAAGGGCTCTGGTCATGCTGCCGACTCTCTCCACCTCGTGTTTCATGAGCTCTTTGTGCTCCTCCATCTGAGCCATGCTAAGAAAAGGTTTGAGGCATGAGGAGCATTGACCCATCACCGCCATCTTCCTCATGATGTCAGCCACGCTTTGATCGGCAGTGGCAATAGCGCAGCCATGTCTGCATTGCACACTGGGAAACAAAACAAGAAGCATAGAGCTATTAGTGCACAACAAAACCTGGATCTCAATGATGCAATGGTGCACTTTAAGGATTAGTTCACTTCAGAGTTAAAATTTCCTGACAATTTACTCTCCCCCACGTCATCCAAGATGTTCATGTCTTTCTTTCTTCATTCGAAAAGAAATTTAGGTTTTTGAGGAAAACATTCCAGGATTTTTCTCCATATAGTTGTTGAACGGTTTGAAGGTCCAAATGTGAGTTTCAGTGCAGCTTCACAGTCTCGAAAAGATCCAGCCGAGGAATAAAAGTCCTATCTAAACAAACCATTGCTAATTTTCTAAAAAAAAATTAACATTTATATACTTTTTAACAACAAATGCTCGTCTTGCACGTTCACGACTTCACACATTACATAATTACGTTGGAAAGGTCACACTGAAAATGTAGTGTAGGGAGAAAAACTCCATCTCATTTTCTCCTCCAACTTCAAAAATCGTCTGACATCGATGTTTTACATTTTTTTGTAAATGGCGTTTGTCTTAGTCTTTGCACGTTTGCTTTGTAAACACTAGGTCGGTACTTCCGGCTACGTCACGCTTGACCTTATAACGTGATTACGTAATGTATGGCGCATCACAACTAGTACAAGACGAGCATTTGTGGTTAAAAGTATATAAATGTTAATTTATATTATAAAATGTCCGCTGGTTTGTCTAGAAAAGACTCTTATTCCTCGGCTGGATCGTGTCGAGACTTTGAAGCTGCACTGAAACTCACATTTGGACCTTCAACCCGTTGGATCCCATTGAAGTCACTATATGGAGTAAAATCCTGGAATGTTTTCCTCAAAAACCTAAATTTCTTTTCAACTGAAGAAAGACAGACATGAACATCTTGGATGACATGAGGGAGAGTAAATCATCAGGAAATTTTAATTCTGAAGTGAACTAATCCTTTAAGCACAATCTAGATGGAGATTAACAACGGGATATACACTATTCTTCATAGTCTGCTCTGCTGGATACGGTTTGTTTTGTAATGGAATAGGTCATCTGGAAAATATGCATAGTAAAATGTGCATAGTGTGCACAGTATGGATCCTACAGAAACTGTAAAAGTAGTATGCTAGGAAAAAGTCCTGATTTATTTGTTCAATTTATATTCTTGACTCTACCATTAAGTTTGTCCTGAATAGATTTTTCAGTCTCTTTTTCACTGAATTTGACGTTGATATTCCCCCTTAAATTCTGAGATGAAATGCATTGCAAGAAAGACACACCCAGCGTCTCAATGTCCATACTATCCATCCTAAACATTGTCTGAGATTAAAATAAGTGTGTCCCAAAGCATAGTATGTTGAAGAGAGTATGCCAGAAGTCCCCGGATGGTCTAGTATTTCCGGTAGCCTTTCCAAGAGTGGATCCGTGCTATAACACTATAACAGCTAACAGCTTTTTGACCTTGGATGCATGTAAACCTATTGTAGGAGAATAAAATAGCATGACATGGCACTTTCAATCCAAGAAAACACCAATATAAACTCACTTGAAGTGTGCTCTGGCCTCCATGTGCGAGGCGAGCACCTTAGAGCAGACTGTGCACTTGACGTTGAAGCTGATATCCTTACATAGAGCGATTAAACGGTTCTTGGCGTACCGAGGAACTGGCACGGGCACGGCTGACGATTTTGCTTCTGGAAGACAAAAACATGAAATGCAAAATTTTCAAAACAAATAAATTAATTAATGATAAAACTTGATCAGAAAGCTGAATGCTGATATTTCTGAACAAACAGGAATTGATCAAAGATACAGGACAAAAATGTCAATATGTATGTTTTTAGCTGTGTCTTGTCCAGTCCATTGTTTACAGTCCTGGAAAGATCGTGATGCATGTGCAGTTTTGACTTGATTGTTGAAGAGCACACACACCACAGAGAAAGATGGACTGAGTGAAGTGGTTTTTTGCAGACATGTGCTGAAGGCATTCGTCCCTGATGTTGAAGAGGAGGTAACAGGCAGGACATGCAAAGCACACGATCAGCTGAAAGGTCTGGGAACGGCTGTGGCCATTAGCGTCAGAGGAGGACACCTACAGATGACATCAAGCACAAGAGACACAGCAAACTTTATGCCACTTCTTCTTCATATCATTTCCACTATAAAGACAATCAAGTAAAAATATTAAACGGGTAATATTGCACAACACATTTGTGACCCTCGACCACAAAACTAGTCACATGGGTCAATATTTTGAAATTGAGATTTATGCATCATATGAAAACTGAATAAATAAGCTTTTTTGTTAGGATAGGACAATATTTGGCCGAGAAGCAACTATTTGAACATCTGGAATCTGAGGGTGCAAAAAAATCTAAACATTGAGAAAATCGTCTTTAAAGGATCACGTCTTTTCTCATTCAAAAAAAAAAGTGCATCACTAGCAGACTAGCAAAACTTCCCTTTCATGCCAACTTTAACGGTACACTACGTAACTTTTTTGTTCAAAATTAACACAAAATTAACACCAAATAAATACCAAATAATCAATATGTATTGATTAGCTGCGTGTCAGGTGTTAGTTAAGTGTGTGTGTGTGTGTGTGTGTGTGTGTGCGCGTGTCAGAGGTTAGTTGTCACAAAGGACCTTCGCCTGGACCCGATGACAACGCAGTGCTGAAGTGCTAACTAGTCTCTCCCTATAGAGGATCCCTTTACCACTCTACAGATAAAGCGTTTTCGGGAAATTCGTTTCGCGTTCCTACCCCGAAGTGACAAAATAAAAAAAAATTCTGTATCAAAATTATAAGGAAACACCAGTACTTTGTTTAGGCTTGGCTTGTAGGGAATTACAAACCTGCGTACATATATTCAAACGCACATAACTATAGAACCAATTCTTAATGCGCATGTGAACGCCATCAGCGTTTCTCACAGGTTCGCGTTTAAAGTCTGTGTAGAGGGAATGGTGTCGTCTCAGCGGCCCCTAATTTATTAACAAATGATCGTTACGACGGAAGCAAATCAATCAAAACTAACTTTAGCTGGAAAATAACTTTATTAAAGAACCGCTATAAAGCCAAAACAATCTCTGTTACCTTAAATTATACGCTTATCTCTGTAAAGCTGCTTTGAAACAACCTACATTGTTAAAAGCGCTATATAAATGAGGATGACTTGACTTGACAACGAGAGAGAAAGGTTGACATTAAGCCGCTAAATCTCCAACCTTGTTTTAAAAAAAACACTAAACAGAGGAGAAAAGGGGAGTCTGCTGGAGAAAAGACAACGAGGTTAGAGAGCTAGTGCTCGTGATAAAACAAGAATCAACATCGGCTCGGCTTCTCAGAGATGGCAAGACTGAGGTATTTGAAATGTTGTATGATTGCACTTTTATTCCTCAACAGGAGAGTAAGAGATTTTATTGCACAGATAAACGGCCATATGAAGCTCTCTAACAGAGTTCACTGTGAAGCATTATCTATTGTGAAGATCATTTCAATATGGTTGTTGATAATTAAATTATCCATACAGAATGTCAGTTTTCAGAAATCACACAACAGAGCTGCATTATGCTGGGCAGACGTGTTATTGTAAAAAACTGGAAATCTTCCGGAAGACCTCCGATTTTTGAGTGGCTTTCAGATTTAGGGCAAGTCGCAGCCTTTGAAAAACTCTCCTATAGTGTGCACGGGAGGATTGATGTATATTTTGATAAATGGGGGAAGTTTTTGCATTTCTGTAACCCACAGTAGTAGCAACATGTGGCAGGACGAAAAAAAAAAAAAAAATAACGGTCATGGTAAATATGATTTAGATTATAGTGGGAACTTATGTTGACAACACCCCTTTCTTTTTTTTTCTTTTTTTTTCAAACTGTCCTAATTATTATTATTTATTTATTATTTATGTTGTTACTATTATATTGTTACCATTTATTGGTTAACGGTGTTGTTTTATGCATATATCAGATTTTTTGTTTGTTTGTTTATGTCAAGTACATGCGGGTTTATATAATTTCTTGTTTGCAAATGAGAAAATCAATAAAGTACAAATCATAAGAAATCACACAGAGCAAAATGAAACCGTTATGATGTCATCACTGAATAAATGGCGTTAACAATGTTTAAAAAAAGAACACTATTAAACATATTTAGTTTAAGTAGATTGAAGACTAAAATTTTACTGTTTAATGTTATTTATTAGTATTTTCTTTATTCATTTTCATAATAATTTTATAATGTATTTTGTGAAGTCAGAGTATGCTGTACATGTGTGCAGAGAGCTGGGAGAGATATATGTGGAAGTTGTAAGTCACTCAGTGGTGTATATAAGCTCAATCCTTACTGTACCACCTCAGAGAAAAATAGAGGCATGACGGGGTGAGAGGATAGAGAAATGGGGAACAGAGAAATCTGGAATGAAGACTACCTCTCATATTGCCTTATTCTGCTATGCCTGTTTCTCTCTGTCTGATGCATGTATAAAATAATAAATAGAGATCTCTTGGCAAAATATCTGGTGTAGCTTCCGTGATTCAACAATAATGGGGGAAAGCATGGTTTTCAAATCTACATAGATGCATTAACATGTTAGCATTGAAAAAAATGTATTAGGGGACAAAAAATTAAATGACCACTTTAACATCAATAAAATCATGAAAGCTGAAAATATTCATAAAAATGAAAACCTTCGACTCCAGGTGTTCCGTCCACGACTCTTTAGAGCAGAAGTGGCGTCCACAGGCCACACATGCGTAGACAGAAGACGGGCTGCCTTTCAGGGTGATCGTGGGGTCACAGGGTGAATGATCAAAGCTGCCAACAAAAGAATCAAAATCAAAATGAACATTTATGCATTTCGCAGACACTTTTATCCAAAGCGACTTCCATTGCATTTCAAGATACACATTTTACATTCTTATGCGTTCTTGCTTTCCCTGGGAATTGAACCCATGACCTTGGCGTTGCAAGCGCCAACGCTCGACTGTTTGAGCTACAGGAAAGCTGGGTGAAAAGTTGCAAATGTGCATTTTGTTTTTTAAAATTCAACTGTAAATATCAGAAATCTGAGCAACCGTTTCAGATGTCCCTCCAGCAAAGGCACGTTGTCGTAGACTCTGCCGCAGTTGATGACCGGGCAGGTTTGAGGAGAAACCCTCGCTGGACCAGGAGCCGATCTGCGTCTCCACAGGGAGCAGGAGTTAATGCTGCCGGGCTGTAATCCTGAGCAACACAGACAACATGAGCACCAGAACCAAACACACACACACACACTCATATCAGTTGGAGTTTACGAACATTACAGACCTGGCATTTTTAGCCATATGTCCACACAGCGCTTGGCATTATCCCTGTCATTATTGCTCCGGCTGACCGCCAGCTCGTGTCGTCCATGTGCTTGCTGTGAAATTATCTTCTCCTACAGAAGAAATCACAAAATACTGCTGTAAGAATGTCATTCGTGGTCTGGGTTTCACAGGTACTTTTCCAAGATTTACAAAAAGAGTTACAAGCCATAAAACAAATAGATGTATCATTTTACTGTATATTACAAACTTTAATTTGAGGCAAAGTAGTATTTGAAAATTATACAAATGATGCAATTTGGTTTTGTTAAACATTTCACCCTTTTCAACCTGGTTTTGATTTATATATGTATCATTCATAAATCACTTATTAGAAATCACTCAGAACAGAATTTAAAGGTTTTAATGGCATTGCTGAATAAGTGCATTAAAAAGTTTCAAAAATGAACACCGTTAAACATTTAAATCACACATGGCTACACGTTAACCTCGAACACTGAATATTCAGGGGGAAAAAATTACACAATCCTCTTAAATTAAATATTTTTCACAATTCACTGTCTTCACAGGAATTAAATATAATTATTCAAAGCTTGCTTTCTAAGTAACAAACCAAACCTGCTCTGGGAAGAATCACAACATTATAAACTGATTTAAAGCAAAAAATAATTTATTTAAAAAAAAAAAATAATAATAATAATAATAATAATAATATTATTATTATTATTATTATTATTATTATCATTATATATATATATATATATATATATATATATATATATATATATATATATATATATATATATATATATATATATATATATATATATATATATATATAAAAATTGTATATTAAAATGTTTTAATTTCACTGCATTCTTTTCTAAACAACTTAGTGTTTTATACTTTTAATAAATAAAAACTTATACCTGCTGATAAATACAAACAATATACCTAAAGATTATTATAAAAAATCATTTATATATTAATATGCAAATAAGTACTTTGAGAAAGTAGACAGTTGTGGCTTCTACAGAAGCATATATACTCACTCAATCTCAAGTGATAGTATCCACAACAACTGCATTTTTTTATTTCAATTCCATAAGGAAAGAGAAGAGGCAAACCTTGAAGGCTTTGCACTTGTCAGCCCTTTCCTGTTTCTCCACAGCAACCTGTCGAGCCAGTCGGTCCAGCGTGGACACGGCGTGAGCGCGCTGACGGTCCACCTGATCCTCAATCTGAGCACGACACACACAAACACACTTCTTTAAAAGACGTACAGTCTAACCAAACATTATTCAGACACCAGATATCCTTTTACTAGTGTGTGCAGGACACTATAGTTCATTTATGTGAGTGAGGAGATATTACACTCAAATATTCTTCATACAGTGACTACCAGTAACATTTAGAAAAATTCGGGACCAAAAATGATTCAGACACTTTGCCCTGACCATGTTCTGCTGAAGTGTTTTTTCTTTGATTGCTAATGCTCTTTTTACACACAGACTGAACATAATGAAGCATTGCTTGGTGATTGGTTGAGCTAAACTGGTATTATCTAATTGTGTAGTTAAATTTAACAGCTGACAGATATTCAACATAATTCATATGTGAGACAGTCTAACAGAAGGATGGACAAAACCAGTGAAATATCAGCTGATCTGATAACTTTCTTGTCATATTTTATTGCCATTTTCTAAACTATAGCGAATAAACTGTGATAATGTGAGAAATGTTGAAGGTGTGTGAATACATTTTGGTTTGACTGTAAATTCAACGAGGATGCATAACACAGTAAAGACATTATTTTAATAAATTCTATTTCAAATAAATACTGTTCTTTGGAACTTCCCATTCATCAAAGTATCAAAATGTTCACTGTTTTCACTCATAATAATCTGAAATTAGCATATTAGAATGATAGATAATAGAATTTTTCATAATTCTTCATAATAGAAATAGAAGGATCATGTGACACTGAAGACTGGAGTAATCTATGTTTACCTAGACTTAGTTTACATTTGCAGGGTCTGCTTCATCAGAATTATCCATGCACACACACACACACACACAAAATGGATTCAGCACAGGTTTGACGCCGGATGCCCTTCCTCACACACACACACACACACACAAACACACACACACACACACAGACAGACAAAATGGATTCAGCACAGGTTTGACGCCGGATGCCCTTCCTCACACACACACACACACACACACACACACACACACACACACACACACACACACACACACACACACACACACACACACACAGACAGACAAAATGGATTCAGCACAGGTTTGACGCCGGATGCCCTTCCTGACACACACTCACACACACTCCTATGGCCAATTTGGCATGTCCAATCCACCTAACCTGCATGTCTTTGGTGTCTTTAGTGTGGGAGAAACCGGAGCACCTGGAGGAAAGCCACGCTGACACGGGGAGAACATGCAAACTCCACACAGAGAGGCTCGAGTCGAACCCCCCCGAGCCACCGTCCCGCCCCTGAAGACTGCAGTAATGATGCTGCAAATTCAGCTTTGATCACAGGAATAAATTACAGTTTACAATATAAAAAACAGCCATTTAAACAGTCATTTATTACAGTTTTTGGAAGGCTTTTGTCTTACAGACACATTAAAATGTACAAATTCACGTTATTTCATATTTACATGCAATGCAGGGATTCCCCAACTTTTTTATCAGCTGAAAATCTTTGACCTAATATATTTATTTAAAGTATGCCCTGAGATTTTAAAGTCCCCCTGTGGTGAAAATCCAGCTTTTAATGGTGTTTATTTGTCTATGTGGTGTTTTTAATGTGCTTTAAGACAAACCACGTGTAAATTCATAAGTCGACTCCATTGCTGAGTATTTTCTCCTTAAAACTGCAGTGAACCAAAGACAGTCTCAAAAACACCCTTTGAAATTGCTGGTGTTTCTGACGTCACAAACTACCTTGTAACCAATCAGATCAACGTATGATCGTCAACCAGTGGATCTCTGAGCTGAGTGAGTGAGTGGAGGCGGGGCTCATTTGAATATTCATAGAACCGCGCATACTAAATGAGGCAAGGGTGTCGAGTTACATTCAAGATATTTTAAGGCATGAGGAAATATTTCAAGGAAAAAACATTTAAATATGTAATTTTGGTGATCAAAGATGAGTTTTAAGGGATACAATTATTGACTACAGGGGGACTTTAAGTAATTAAGTTAGGTCATTAATAAAATTAAGTCCATGATAATAATAAATAATAAAATTAAGTTCACTGTTCTCTGATGTCGATTAATGGTCACATGACATGATGCAGGTAAACAAATTAATTTTTTTTAATCTTTTTAGTAAGCGTTTTATTTTTGTTTTTAATTTTAAAATGACTTATTTTCATTTAAAATGTTCATGATTTAATTACTTAAAAGCTTTTCATTAAACTCAAGAAACCCTGACGTAATGTAATATTTAATGCACTTCATTTTTTTAATAACAAAAAACTAAAATTTTCTTTCCCTTTGTATTTTAATCAATATGGTACGAGATCATCCTATTCAAATCAATGTGATAAATGAGTTTGGTCAAAAGTAATCTAAAGTAGTCTGATTACATAAACCTTGAATGTGTAATGTAATGGATTACGTCTTACATACAGTCTTTTCAGACTTCTACCTTCTGGAAGGCGTAACGAAACCTGCCAGATAGCAGGTAGCTCTAATTTCTACACTCATGTTATTTCTATTTTCTCTCTCTTGTGTAGTACCGCAATTAAGTGCACTGTTATTATATTTAATACTTTTTGTTGCTGTGTTGTTGTCTGCTAAGCACTGTATTTGGTCTCTGCAACTATTATAATACACTGCATATACAGTACCAGTCAAAAGTTTGGAAACAGTACTATTTTTAATGTTTTTGAAAGAAGTCTCTTATGCTCATCAAGCCTGCAGCTAAAAAAACAAACAAACAAAAAAACAGTAATATTATGAAATATTATTACAATTTAAAATAATGGTTCTCTTTTTTAATATACTTTAAAATGCAATTTATTTTTGTGATGTAAAGCTGAATTTTCATCAGCAAGTACTCCAGTCTTTGGTGTCTTATGATCCTTCAGAAATCATTCTAATATGATGATTTGATACTCAGTTATTATCAATGATGGAAACAGTTGTGCTGTTTATTATATTTTTTTGGAATACTTTTTTCAGGATTCATTGATGAGTAAAACGTTAACAGCATTTATTCATAAAAACAGCATTTATTCAAAATAAAAACATTTCTAACAATATAAATCGTTACCATCACCTTTTATCAATTTAATGCATCCTTGTTGAATTAAAGTACTAATTTCTTAAAAAAAAAATAGTTATTGTTCCCAAACTTTTGAACGGTATGTATAATGTATATTGTTACAAAAGATTTCTATTCTAAATAAATACAGTTCTTTTTAACTTCTTATTCATCAAATAATCCTGAAAAAAGTATCTCAGGTTATAAAAAAAATATTAAGCAGCACAACTGTTTCCAACATTGATCATAAATCATCATATTAGAATGATTTCTGAAGGATCATAAGACACCAAAGACTGGAGTACTTGCTGATGAAAATTCAGCTTTGCATCACAAAAATAAATTGCATTTTAAAGTATATTAAAAAAGAGAACCATTATTTTAAATTGTAATAATATTTCATATTATTACTGGGTTTTTTTCGTTTTGTTTTTTTAACTGCAGGCTTGATGAGCATAAGAGACTTCTTTCAAAAACATTAAAAATAGTACTGTTTCCAAACTTTTGACTGGTACTGTACGTGTGGGACGCCTTATACCAGTGACAAATTCCTTGTGTGTTTTGCATACTTGGCCAATAAAGTTAACTCAGATTGATTCAGATGTCACTCAGTATCTCAGAATCAGTAACCAACTACAATTTAACTACAAAAAAATGAACCATGAACAGGATTGGCCAGCCTTGATTTACTCTGCCTCATGTCATTTCAAACCTCACATGATTTTTTTTTTTTCATCTATGGAAGTCAAAATAGCATATATGTTGAGGGCGGGGCCACCTGTCACTCACATGAGATCCACCAATAGCAAACCACAATCATCCAACCAATTCCCCACAGACAAAATCAAGCCCCGCCCACATTTGTTCTTGTTCCAAAAGCCAATTCACTCAGATTTACTGTACGTCACAATATAGAGAATATACAGACGAAAAGATGATCGCAACTTCCGTTTCATGCCAGCTTTAAAGTCCCCATGAAATCAAAAGTGACTTTTTTTAGCTTTTAGTATGAATATGTTAGTCTTACTGTTATCTATCAGCTAGTGTGCTCCAAAACAATGACAAAATTCACATTTTGAAGATATAAGCGTTCAAACCTTACAGTCTCTCACTTCCGCCAATATGGATCAATGATTCGATGACATCACTCTACACTTCAGCGTCTCATTAGATTTCCTGTCCAATCAAATGCTCTCTAGAATCCGAAGCTCCGCCCCCTACATTATAAACAGACGCTGAAGCTGAAATCAGTCACTTCTTCACATATTTACTATATTCTACATGGTGAATATCACATAGTGCACTATATAGGGGATAGGGAATGATTCAGACAGTGTAAATGCGCTTTCCATTGGCGCGACTGAAGTCTGGTTTGACGTTAGCGTCACGTGAACCGCCGCAGCTTCGGCCCAGAGACACGACACACAGAGCGGATCATATGAGCGAGTCACAGAACAGAAAACGTATCAGACCGGTTTGAGTTCTGCACAGAATGCTGTATTATAAAGAGATATGGAGGAGATCAGGAGGAAACTGCAGCTTTAATGAACTCAACAGCTCTGAGCTGTGATATAACTAAATGCTATTGGCTGTTTAAAGAAAGGGGAGGGGCTGTTTGATATGCCCCGCCCTGTCTTCCTGTTTCAGTGGAAATTACGTCAACACATGAATAATGCTGTGCGTTTTAAGGCACTTCAGTGGGCCTTTAAGTTACAAAAGCACCACAACGCTACAATACAAATCAGAAAATAATGACTTAAATCTCAGCCTGTTCCTCACACAAAGCTATCGTATGGCTTCAGAAGACTGGCTGTATGAAACATGATGGAAAAGAGCAGCCTGGACATTCTGCCAAATGTATTTTTTGTGTTGTGGAACAACATGGCGGTGCTCAAATGATGAGCAACTTTTCTACAGCTTTAACTCTTATATTCTAGACGGTGTGTGAAGAAACTCACGGTGTCTGCGGCTGAGACGCCTCCTTCATCCTCTCCGTCACTCAGCAGATCTATGCACTCCAGCACTGGTCTCAGAGGGCCCTCCTGAAACACCACGCTTAAATCAGTGTGCTTTACCATACACACTCAAGTGAGAAGACCCAGATCCACACGACTGTCCTAATAACTCAAATTAGAAATCAGGGCCGTGACACTTACAGACACGAACTCCACATCATCCTCCACATCTTCAGAGACTGTAGAGGCAGACATCACATCTGTGCTCGATGGAGCATTACATCAATCACTGCGAATCAAAACACAGCCATATAAAATGCATTTTCAGTGCTGCATGCATACATTATTGCGTACGTCTTAATGTTGTAACTGGCACTGAATTTATTTACGTCGTTAAAAGTGTATATAGTGTTGGAAAACGAGTTCTCAATCCTGCAAACAGCTTGCATGAATCTCAACTACTCGTCGACCGGAGAATGGGAGAAAGTCTCACCAAACAATAAGTTCTGCAGCGATAATACTTACAAACAATTCAATGTAAAGACAAAATTACCGTTTCTAATGCGGGCTCCTCTCAAAGTTAGCAAAACATTAGCAAAACATTACCTAAACTGAGCAGGGCAGTTAGGAAACGTGCGTCATGACGTCACAGGAAGAAACGTCGTCAAAATAAAAGTCATCCAACGTCCATGTGAACGCGTGTTATTGTTTATATTTTAATAATAATAATAATAATAATAATAATAAATGTAACATTGAAACTATTGTGGCATTTTTTTCCAAGTTCCTCTGTGGTGAAAAATCAACGTTTTAATATTATGTCTAGTGATGTTTTTAATATGCTTTAAGACAAACCATGTGTAAATTCACAAGTCGACACCATTGCTGAGTATTTTCTCCTTAAAACTGCAGTGAACCAAAGACAGTCTCAAAAACACAGTTTGAAATCGCTGGTGTTTCTGACGTCACAAACTACCTTGTAACCAATCAGATCAACGTATGATCGTCAACCAGTGGATCTCTGAGCTGAGTGAGTGAGTGGAGGCGGGGCTCATTCGCATATTCATAGAACCGCGTATACTAAATGAGGCATGGGTGTCGAGTTACATTCAAGATATTTTAAGGCATGGGAATCCGGGGGCCCCAACAGACACCCAGAAGGCTATATAAATAACATACAGTAGGTCTATTAGTTTTCTATAATTTTTGTTTCAGGATATCACCATTAAAATTGTAACATTTTTACATCTGTGCGAATGCGCGGCACCTTTTTTGGCCCCCAATAAAGTTTTTTATTTATGAAGTTATTATTTATTATTGTATTTCATACTGAGAAAAAAAAACATTTAAAGATTATATGGGATAAAGATTTGACAGTTTATTTACAAATGTAGAAAAAAAGGTTGAGTGTTTTTAGAAAGAGACAGCAAAATAAGTAGTCGAGTCTCCTTTATTCATATAGCCTATTTATTCCTATACAGATTGTTTCAAAGCAGCTTTACAGGGATAAACAGGAAAATGATGATTCAATGATGCAAACATAGTTATGCTGTTAAATGGCTCTAAAATGACAATATTGTCATTGTTCAGCTGATTCAGTTCAGTTCAATAACTGTGTAAAGATCATTAAATATGAAATGAGTTATAAAGCATCTCTGCAGAAAACAGTGATGTCATCGTTCAGCTCAGTTCTCATCCAATAGTGTCAGTGCAGCAAATCAATAATATTGCTGATTATTATGTTACAAAGGTAAAGGGGTGTATAGTTGGTGTCAGACCCCTGGAATTGCTTAAGAGCCACAAATCACTGAGTGCAAATCACTGCCACCTATTGGCATATTCATTTAATGTGCGCTGCCATTAAATCTGATTCTGATGGCTTTGATAAATCACCTGTCTGCTGAAGAGAAAGTCACTAAAAATAAAAATAGTTCAAGATAAGTCCTGGTAATGAACGTGTTAATTAAGTCCACATGCAGCTTCATGAAGCTGAATGAAGGAATTCACCACAAAGACAATTTTTGTATAACATACTGTATCTTTATTGAAATTTTACATTTTAGACATTGCAAACATCAACATACCCGAACATCAAGAAAATAAGGAAAAATAAATAAATAAATAAATAAATAAATATACATGCATAAACACCAAAGCTAATTTTATTCAAATGGTTAAGGTTTTTTTTTTTTGTTGTTGTTTTTTTTTTTTTTTTACAGTGATGCAATAGAAGAACCATTTGGGTTCCTCAAAGAACCTTTCAGTCAACAGTTCTTAAAGGGATCATGACATGGCAAATCAAATTTGCTTGATCTTTTGACATTATAAGAGGTCTTTGTACCATTAAAAAATCCTGCAAGTTTCAGAGTTTAAAACATCCTCCTCATTATAAACAAAGCATTTATTTAATCAAGCTCTAAACGACTCGGCCATTTGGACATGAGTGTTTGTGACGTCACACAGGCAAACACATTTGCATATGTCCGCCTCCAGAGCAAGACATCGACCAATAGTTATACATCATCACACCATATAGCCCACGGGTGTTCAGATTTGCCTTTACTCTTATGCTGTGTCTAAATCGCTCCCTATACTTCACTATTCCCTACATTGCTCCACTAATATAGTCCACTTGAAGGAGAGAATGAAAACAAGAGAGTGAATTCGGACACTGAGTGCACCAGAAGGTCTGCCGCTTTTGCATAGTTTGTACTTGCTGTTTAATAATTAATTGAAAAATAGCAAACTTGCAGCTTCAGTAATGAAAGATTTATCCTGAACTCCTGGAAACTTGCATGTATAAACGTTAATTAAACAATTGAATAATCAATTAAAAAGGATTTTATACCTATATTATATTATGCTGGACCAACACAGTTTGGAAAATGGATGGATGATGATGATCGAATCAGATGTGGCGCCATCTTATGGTCAGACGTTGGAATGCGCGACTCACAGTGCATTATGGGTAATCTCTTTAGCTGTTGAGCGCACATCAGTTGTACACTCGTTATTGAGGTGTATTGTGGGATTGAATGAGTGCACTGGGTAACCCGTCCACTTTGGTTTCGGACACCACTACAAACGGCTGTCCCCTCAAAACAGTGACATATTTAAGGGTGTAGGGGGCGATTTCAGACACAGACATACTCACATGCAACAGCGAGTGGGAGATGATGGCCCTGTCCCAAATGGCACACTTCATATGCACTTTCGGTCTTGTGGACTTACAATGGCTGCTGTGTGCAGTGCACGTGTCTGTTGAGTCCATGAGACAGTAAGGGTCGTTCACATATATATATATATATATATATATATATATATATATATATATATATATATATATATACTGTATATATATATATATATATATATATATATATATATATATATATAGTTGTGAAATATGCAATTATTCTATTCTAATTATGCCGTTCGGTATATGAAGTACTTATGGGTCATAGTAAACCACAATTGTAACTGTATTAAAAAGTGGTTTTATAAAGAAAGGTACCATAAGTTGTTGTTAAACAAGTTATTAAGAAAGTGTTATATACTGTAAAACACTTGTAAAAATAATCATTGTAACCATATATTGAGAGAATGGTTTATGAAGAGAAACACTGCACACTGAATGTTGTAAGCATTTATTAAGCATATGGCAGAGTAGAGAGAAATTGAAAATGTATTAGAAAGAGCTTTGCCAAAGAAAGAAGAAAAATGCAATTATTACCTTCTACGTGTTGCGGACGAGACACAGAAGATACAGCGATGAAGAAAAGATCCAGAAGAAGGAGGACGAAGAGGCAAAGGCTTTAAATAACCAGGTCCTAGGGGGCTTCCAGGAGGGGAGTACCAATGAACAAGTTTTAGGGAGTTTCCAGGAGGAGATTTCTGAAGATGTCAAAAAGTTGATGGACTTTAAAACGAGCTGGGATGACATGTCCAGTCAGATTCACCAAGGACGACCTCTCCGGTGTTGGATGCCTTGCCATTGCGCCTCATGAAGTTAAAAGCTTGTAAATTATTTGGTTTTGATTTACTTTTATTTTTATTTTATATATTAGTACCTTTTATGTAAACTAGTTAATCTGTATTTAATAAAAAAATATAAATAATTGAAATTAAGAAGCTCGCCTGACATAAGTCTCTGTTTTACAAAAGATTGAGCTGAACTGATCATGGAGAAGTCTTCTGTGATCTAAATATTGTAAGTATGGAAATTCAAATGCTTATTATTTAGGACAGATTTGACTTACTTTACCTAAACCTGAGAATAATTTAAATAAGGTTAAAGGTGTTTAAAATTATGCACCATAAAACAATATATATATTGTATAATAATAATAATAAAAAAACCTCCATGTCATGACACATTTAAAAGACCATTTTTTTCTTAGTTTGAAGAACATTTTAAAAAGTCACTATAAAAAATCCACAAGCCGAAAATCCACAAGCCGATTTATAAATCCAAAATTTCGAATTCCACTTTAACGACCTTTTTTTTGTGGAACGGTTCCATGTGTGTTAAAGATTCTATATGGAACCTCAGGCCAATAAAGAGCCTTTATTTTTTCCGAGTGTATCACGTGGGCATGTGAAGATGCAGATGCTCGTCGCAGAGGCGCTGTATTGGGCTTTGCTGAGCTCAGATGCTGATGCTGATGATGCCCTGCATGAGCTGTAAAACAGCGGCTCCTGCTGAGTCATGGCTTGTTGTGGTCCATTACTGAAGTACAGACACCATGAGATAGATTATATGTCGGGGTCCTACAAGTGAGGCATCACAGCATGAAATAGCCTTACATATTTACATAAGGAGAGGAAGCTACACGTGTAGGAGTGGCTGTCCTACATCGCAATGATTGCTGCGGCTTTTTTGGTCTTATTGAGACCCTTAAGTATTCAGTGTGTATTATTGCTGTTATTGCTTTTACTAGGAACAGTCGCCACGATTCTGTTTCTCTGTTGCTGGCATCGGAAGCTCCGTAATGAGAAAATTCCCATAAAATCTGTGCTTACGAGGCGTTCAAGGAGTCGTGGTGAGTAGACGCGTCGCATTATATGTTCACCCTATATATACGTGTTTCTATAGCATGTCATTGCGATAACATGCATGCTGCATGCACAACCTCAGTATTTATTTGACATTTACATTCATTCTTCGCTTCGTATGGGTTTAAAAAGAGACTGTCGTCGATGCGCGCGAGTGCGGCATGCGAGTGCGCGAGCCTTCATTTTTCATCGTTTGTTGTTGTTGTTGTGTACTTAATAAAGTGTGCTATATTTCAAGACCAGACAAAGTTATTTGAAGAGCATCTCTAAGACACAATGTGACTGAATGCATGTGGGGTTTGTTTCAATCACTCCCATTTGTTCTAGAAGCTGGTTTCCGGCCGCATCATTTTCGCTCTGAGGTAAATCTCTTTCTCTTGCTCCATCTGTCAAGGTCATAGGAAGCAGAAAAGTAGAGCAAATCATTGAAAAAATAATGAGATTGTCATGAAATGTTCCCTTTTGTTTGATAGATATCTAGTCACTTTCATCTTGATGGAGAAATAGCATCCTAAGCAACTGCGTGAAATGCGCATTGCGCATGTGTGACCGATAAATAATTATATGTTACTTTTTTATAAATAAATAAAAAAAGTAAATTAGAGAGAAATGTTACTATTTTAGGATATGGAAATAAAATGCAATAATTTGTAGCATTTCATAGTTTGTGTGATATGCAGTGATTTTTGTTTTGTTTTTCCTGAACCTTTAAAAAAAAAATTTAGCCTATGAATTGCTTGAAGAAGAACAAACGAAAAAAACAAACAAAAAACATTTACAACAATTATCGTCATTGTCATAACATAATACAACAATACTCAGAGTCGATATGCAGTGATATTATGGTCATTGTTTGACAGGTATGTCGTCACAGTCCACGTCATGTGAGGAGAAGCGCGCGCGCGCGCGTGTCTGAGGAAAAGCCGCTGGTCGAGAGCGAGCCTGACTCGAGCGCGTGCGTGAGGAAGAGGAGGGTGAAGAAGAGAGTCCAGCCTGATTTTTATCACTCCGTGCAACTCACGCCCACACGCAAACCAGTAGGTATATGCTGACTCATAAGACATTTACTCACAGCATGTGTGCCCTGTCCCTGCCCTGTAAATAAAAGAGTGACATTACCCAACATAACATTATTAAGAACATTAAAAAGTATATTTTCTAATAGGTCTAGTGTTACTTTCATTAAAAAAGTAATAATTTGACTGTTGATTGTACCCTCTGCAAAAGTGAGTCAACATGAACTCAAAATTGACCTTATTTATTTTCTTAAAGGGGTCATGACGTGTTTGTGCCATTAAAACATCCAGCGAATTTCTTCTAGAAGGCAAAATTCTTATAGATTTCTTCTTTAATCTATTTACCTAGCGTTAGTAGGGTTTAGTAAATTGAGTCTAAGAAAATGATTAATAAGACATATAGGCTAAATAGCAGTTGACCTTATGTTTACTTTCTTCACTGACACTGATGAAAATGAAAAGACTTTAAGTCAAAGGAGGGGAAGAGACAGGGCAAGATAAGGAGACGGAGAGAAAAAGAAATAGTGATGAGATGAGATGAGATGAGAACAGAAACTGAGAAATAATACTGCCCATCACTCACATGGTTTTAAAGCTATTCTTAACCATTTTTGGCCTTCAAGCGTCTTAAAATGCACAGATGTAGATCAGAGAAATCAAAACTTTAAAGTTTTTAACTTTACTCCATGCGCTTGAGTCTGCCGACAAGAGGACAAATCCATGATAAAAAATCCATGTTATGAACCCTTTAATACACAACTCTGCTTTTATCATGCATGATTCATCTGTGATTTAAAAAAAAAAGGGGTTGGAATGACGAGATGGCAGGATTTTCATTTTTGGGTGAACTAACCCTTCAAGTCATTAACTCAGTTTGTGTTTCTCAGTCAGTGATTAATAAATGTTCAACTCATGCTGGAAAGATCACATGAGCTGAACGCACATGAACGCACACCACAAAGTGGTAAATACGAGTGGGAAGCTCGGGATTTTCTTTAAAGGGGTGGTATAATGCCCTTTTCACAAGATGTAAAATAAGTCTCCGATGTCCCCAGAGTGTGTGTGTGAAGTTTTAGCTCAAAATACCCCACAGATATTTTTATATAGCATGTTAAAATTGTCACTTTTTGAGGGTGAGCAAAAACGCTCACAACAGTTTTATGTGTGTTCCTTTAAATGCAAATGAGCTGCTGCTCCCGGCACAGGGGGCGGAGCTTCAACGGCTGCACTCACACAGACAGGCACTGGAAATTTCAAAAACTTTTAGCCTTTTATGTTCAAACCGGAGTCATACAATGATGGAGAGACTCAAGAAGAGACAACATGTAGAAGCAACAGGACATTTCTGAATGGTTAGTTGATGAATTTATGAAGCTGATGTGTAGTTATCTTCTAGTCATTGATTAGCATATTCTGTCTTGATAATCTATAAACCGTGTTCAGGGGGCGGGGTTTATGTAAATTCTAGGGTTGGTGATGTCACTAACCCGGGAGGAATGTTGTGTAGTCTCTACCAGCTGTTTGTTGTAGTCCTTAAAAAGTGATTTCTTTAAAAGCAAATATCTCCTTTTGCTTTGAACTTTGAGCGCTGTGACTTTGCAGATGTTGTTCATGCTCAAACAGCAACATTACACACTAACTAAAGTTAGAAAAGTCAAATCATAATCAACCACCCCTTTAAGTCCAGAATTAATGATTGGGGCGAGTCAGTGAGAAACATGGCATAATACCACAATAATTATAGATATTTAAAAGCATTCTGGATGTACATTCTGTGTTCTTCATTTTCTAGAAGTAGAGTTTACAAACCTTACTGTATTTTAGTGTAGTTAATTAAGAGAAAGTGCCATCTTGCTCCGACGAAAGTGACTTGCACCTGCCGTCGTAAACACACACTTCACACACCTCGTAAACACACACGTCCCAGGAGCACTCGAACGCACCGAAGCAACACTACAGTTTCACAGTTGCAGTGATTTTCTAAATGGTATTTAAAACCTGCAAACTTGAAAGTGCATCTTAACTTCAGCCTTATTGATGTTGTGGAGATTCTTCTAAATATAACCAAGATTTCTTCTTTTAAACTTTTTCTGCTTTGAACATTCAAATTATCTCTCGACCCCCTCCGTTTATGTGTTTTCAGTTATGTCATATTTTTGACATCAGTAATGAACTACAATGTCTGTACTTTTGCTTGCATGATCTTTTAGTAATGTTTAGGATATACCAGATTTAAAAAAAACCCTCTGTAATTGCATATATGTAGAAATTAAAGGAACAGAAACTGAATTGAATGAAACAGGGCAGAAATGTGTGCCATCAGCTTGAGACCCGCAAGGCTCGTATGAAAGGCAGGAAGGCGATCAAAGGCTCTTTGTAAGTGATATTTATACTTGGAAAAACAGGATGTAGATGCGAGTGATTTTGCATACGAGAATTCAGGCTTGTCAGGCTTTCTCAAAATAGGCCCTTCCTTTTAAACAGCTTTACATAATGTATAATTGCTATTGAACGGTGCACATCTCATCTCTGTTCAATAACGGCATGCAGTGGAGAGAGGCATCGAGCATTACCAAACATATTCCCCGAAACAGTTCTACTGTAAAGATGCTTATACTGATCTGTGTTATAGCGTACAACAGAACCTGATCTCTGTCTTTGGAGACTCAGTCAGTATAGGACATCTGAATGCTCAAGATTACAAAAAGTGTTGCGCAACAGTATGTGACAGTATATACTGCATAACTGTATGCTTTTTATGTATGTACAGACAGAAACCACTTTGCAAATCTGGGATTTTTTTTCCTTCATTTTATCCCGGAAATATACAGAACGTTTTAGGAGTTTGAAAGTAGTTAAATATGTAGTAAAATGTCTAGCTTTCTTTTTGTACATTAGATCCGATTTTTTTTGCTTCAAGCTTCATTTGCATGATACACATTTGAGGATGTTAAAGTGCCCATGTTATGCTATTTTAAAGGTTCCTAATTGTTTTTGGAGTCTCCTACAACAAGTTTACATGCATGCAAGGTCAAAAAACACTTTAATTTTCTCATAACATACATTGCAGCATCACCTAATTTCTCAGAGTGTCTGAAACATAGACAGTAAAAGAAATGGACACAGCGACCCCATTGGATTCAACGGAGACAAAGTGAAGTCAATTAGAAACTCTCACTTCCTGGGGGTCGAGCGTACTGCGCAGACTCAAACTGAGCTTGACGACGTAGATGTGACGTGAGCAACCCGTCTGTCTTCTAGTAGCTGTGCCAAGAGAAATCTGAATCATTCCCTTCCGAATCTTGCAGAGACGGAGAGTGTGAGTAGGAGCTGTCCATGAGATTGGAGCAGGAGAAACGTTTGCTATGTATTCTGATTAATTATTTTGTCACTTTGCCTCCACGTCCCCCCGATTGCCCGCGAGCTTCTCCTCCTGTCCATACGGTAATCTCTCTACTGTGCGACAGAGACTCGCGTGGTTATGACGCAATCGTTAGCCTATTTTTACAAAAATTGCTTCTACGGGGCCATAACGGAAGCTACAAGGTAATGAAGCCTTTTATACATTTTCATGTTTCTTTAGAAATAAATAATGGACAAATGGAGTCTTTAAATGCCTCAGATGTGAAGTTATTCGCTGTCAAAGTGACGCAAAAATGAATGGGAGTCAATGGGATGCAAACAGCAGGTGGGGGTCCGCTAGCCAATGGCGGCGCCCGGGGGTACCTTCAAAATAATAGAAAACCCTGCCCCCCTGGTCTGAAAACGGTTCGTTCGAAGATTCAGTCCATCTTTCTGAGAGCCTACTCAGCTCTGATTGGTTGGATGGCTCAGTCTGTTGTGATTGGTCAACCGCTTGGAAATGAAAATCCCGTTATCATATCAGAATTTCAGTTCCGGATCTTCCTCAGCTCTTGATACACGGGCTGGAACAGATCGCAGTTGATCCGTCATCCGTACCACTAATACACATCAATACGAATAGTAACGATGGGTTGATTTTTGCGTATCAATCCCAGCGCGAGTCCTCATCCTTTGGAAATGCAAGTCTTCTCGACATGAACAACACGACCCAAACCCTTCCAGTCTCAGAAACTCTACAGTGTTGAGGGCAGAGCAAAGGAGACGTTATCTGCAGGCAGCCAATGAAGAACATAGGCTGGCATTATGCAAATTATGCCCAACAACACCACTGAAATACTTAAAAAGGCTCAGAAGAGACAGGCTCATTTCCTGAGAATACTTCGGCAAAATCAACTGCGACGGAAACTTCTGGTGTCCTTCTACCGTAGAGAGAGTGTGCTGACTGTGTTCTGACGCACTGCAGTTCGGTGTGGACATCACAGCCCAGAAGATCATCGCTGACTCTCGGCCCTCACTGGAGCAATTATTTACTTCCGTTGTCTGAGTAGATCGGCTTACACTCTCAGAGATCCCACCCTGGACATCTTCTGTTTGTCCCGTTGCCCTCTGGTAGGCGTTTCAGGTCTATTGCATCACAGACCAATAGAGTTAAAGGGTTTGTTCACCCAAAACTGAAAATTCTGTCTGTAATTACTCACCCTCATGTTGTTCCAAACCCGTAAGACATTAGTTCATCTTCACACATCGGACGCATGACCAGCGTCGGCCAATAGTGAGCCTCCGTTCTGACGTACAACCCAGAAGCGCTGCGCTGTTACACTACGTGAACTCACTCAGAGACACACAGAATGAAATGAACAGTTGAATAAAGTCGTTATTTTTGTGTTTTTTTCGCGCACAAAAAGTATTCTCATCGCTTGATAAACTTAAGGTTGAGCCACTGTAGTCACTTTGACTATTTTAAACATTGTCTTTACTAACTTTCTGGACCGGCAAGTTTCACTAACAGAGAAGCCTATGGAGGAGTGAGACAGCTCTCAGATTTAATCAGAAATATCTTCATTTGTGTTCTGAAGATGAACGAAAGTCTTACGGGGTTGAACAACATGAGGGAGAGTAATTACTGACAGAGTTTTCATTTCTGGGTGAACTAACCCTTTAAGTAGCTTTTACCCCAGAGCTGTAAGAGAACTTAACAACACGGCTAAACACTGAACGTTTGATTACACCTTGAATAGTCATGATTCAATTGCTCTAATCATAATTACAGTTAGGGTCACTTTGTGGCAACAATGTGCAATATCTTTAATGAAACTGTCAAGTTTCTGTATTGTAATGTGTTACATTTATGGTGTCTTAATGTTGTTGTGTTGTCATGTGTGGATGCACCGTAAGGTTTGCTAATTCATTTCATTGTATAATACATGCAATGACAATAAAAGGAATGGAATTGAATTGAATTGAAATTAGTGACATTGTTACGCAGGGATGAAGTGAGACTGAGTTACTGACGACTCGTTTCAGCTGTTCAGAATCGACTCTTTCTTTTATGAAACAGCAACTATTTGTCGTGCACTTTGATCTTTAAAACTTTGCAGAGCTTTTACATTCTCAAACAGCAGCTAATATTACACACTACATGAAAGGTAATATTCAAAAAAGCATAATAGGGGCACTTTAAATCATTTTTAAAATGAACTGCACTTTGTTTGTGGTTTGTTCTGTATAGTTTGATTCAGTGTGTTATGCACCACATGCATCCTGAGAAACTTCAAGCACAGTATGTATTACATATTTAGTTTCTTTCAAATGTAGTGAAATTAGTCTGACTTTATGGTATTTGTATGTGTAAATCTGTGAGTTTGGAAGCAACAAGGACGTACTGGACCACAATCTTTAATGTTACTATATTCTTTTAACCTGGTGATAGACACAAACCAAATGTGTATATACATTATATACTGTGTTTTTTTTAATTTATTAAATCCAGTACATTGTATATGTGTGGACACTTGCTGAAACAGTTAATAGAAATTATTGCCATGCATATTACTGAAGTCTTTCAATGCTTCTTCAGTGAAAAACCAAGCATTTCTTTTAAACTTGGGAACATGTCAATATCAAATTGTTTTAAATATTTGACCGTTTGTATGCGTTTCTTTCTCCAAACCCCACTGGAGCACATGCTGTCGGGCCACAGAAGCTCTCTGACAGTGTGCCTCGCACCTGTTCACTCACATTCACACTTCACATGGTTTCCATTCTTAAAGCTGAAGATTGAGGGGACCAGGGAGAGTTGTCGGACCTTTTACTTCTGTGAATATTTACACATGTTGTGTTTTCATGTTTTATGGGGAATTTCCATAGACATAATGGCTTTTATACTGTACAAACTGTATATTCTCTCCCCTTACACTAACCCTAACCCTTACCCTTAAACCTAATCATCACACAAAGCTTTCTGCATTTTTACATTTTCAATAAACATCACTTAGTCTGATTTATAAGCTGTTTTCCTCATGGGGACCAAAGGATATCCCCACGAGGACAAGGATTTTAGATATCGCCATCTTTGTGGGGACACACCACACACACGCACGCACACACACACACACACACACACACACACACACACACACACACACACACACACACACACACACACACACACACACACACACACACACACACACACACACACACACACACACTTGGCAAAATATTACCAGTGCTACATTTTACAAGAAAATGCTATTTCAAAATTCAAGTTTATTTTAATGTGTTACTTGCCGTTTCTTTTTAATTATTTTAACATTATTATTTTTTTTTTTTTTACTATTTTTATTATTTTAAATTATTTTTTGTGAAAATTATTTCTACACCAATTTTTCCCAGTATAGGTTATTTGATGCCTTTTAACAAAAGGTGTTTAATGCCTTCATTAAACACTTAGAAGAACATGATTTCACTAAGATCAAAAATGGTTACATGCAAAAAGATTAGCTTTAGCTGGATAAACAGAGAAAGTTATGACAATATATTGAAGTTTGCAGCAAAACGAAATTTATTAATGGGATATTTCACTGAAAAATCCTATTGCTGTTATTTTTTAATGTCGCAGCTTGACAGCCGCGCTCACTGTAAATTGTTGTTTTAGCCCATAATAGAGCAGAGTCAAATTCTTCACAATTTCTCCTTTTGTGTTCCATGGAGGAAATGTAAACAATGTAAATTATGTAGTAGCCTAAATAATGACAGATTTTTTTTAATATATAGTCTATTTGTTGAAAGACAACTAAATAAAGTTATCAATTTTTGATCTACACCAACATTACTTTTTGTTGAAACTGAATGGTGCACCGGTGAGAGCAGCATCAGTGCGCGCGCGTCCCGCGATGGCGCTGTAACACCAGACTCGCTTCTGTCCGTGTGTGTCAGATGGTGACGCGGTGCGCGCGTGTGTGTGTGTCTGTGCTGCTCTCCCTCAGCGCAGTCTGCTCTCTCTCTCTCTCTCTCCGTGTATCTGTGTATCTGTCTCGGGGGTATTTCGCACTGTTTCATGCTTTGGATCAACCCGGGCGACGCGAGACGGAGGACCGTCACAAGGGTGTGGTTCAACCCAAAATGACATCGCCGTATGTAACTGGCAAGTGGAAGTAGGATTTCTGCCCATCATTTAGAGATGTACACAGCGGTGAGTGTTGTTGTCCTGCTGGGGGAGCCACATGCGATTCATCCTGTGCTGGGGTTTTGTTTTATTGTCGGATCTGTGATGATTCGAGTCTTTACGCGAAGAGATGCATTCCGATGTGTCCTGTAATCTCCGTGTATTGTGATCGCAGTGATGGTGAGATTACGCGCACAGCGTTGGTTTGCTTTCCTCATCACGCGATTTATTGCTGGTCTATTGTCTCTCCACACAGAGCTCCGGGTCTGGGAACGCGTCCCTGCGCTGCTCCATGTCTTCCTCGGCGGATTTCTCAGATGATGAAGAGTACAGTGTGAAGTCTGGCTCGGTGTCACCGGCACCGGGAGACACGTTACCGTGGAATTTACCGAGACACGAGCGGTCGAAGCGGAAGATCCAGGGAGGATCCGTGCTGGACCCCGCGGAGAGAGCTGTGCTCAGGATCGCGGGTAGGAAACAAAACATCCCATACACATCCATTCAAAATCACGAGGCCTGTTGTCATTTTACTGTTTGATCAATGAGATGCAAGAGCTGGAGAAATAATTACAAACGAAGACAAATTCACTTTGTTTGGGTTTTTAGAAATGGTAAAGGCACTGGAACTTTAGCTGGGTATGGGTGGTGGTCGGGATCATATGCTTTACCTGTAAAATCTACAGGTCTTCATCATCATCATCATAAGAAAATATAATAAGTGTAATGTTTCTTCTGATGGATTCTGAAACTGAAACCAAAAAATCCCCCACTCTTACTGTCTGTCTGCTCCCATAAACACCCGTTCAGAATGAGGAGGCCTGCTGTCATTTTACTGTTTGATCAATGATCTACACAAGAGCTGGATAATTAATAACAAATAATGGCACATTCACTTTGTTTGGGTTTTAAGGTTAAGTATTAAAAAGGCACTGGAACTTTAGCTGGTTATGGGTGGTGGTCGGGATCAAATCCACAGGTCATCATCATCATCATCATCATCATAAGAAAACACAATAAGTGGAACGTGATGGACTCTGAACGTGTTTTGGTAGCTGGAAGCCAGTGTTGTTTTTAAAAGCTCGAGGCTGAAAGATGAATCAGCAATCTGTAATGTGTGTGTTCTCCAGCTCTGGAATGAGAGGACATGCTCTCCTATAGGCTTCTGTAGCAAACGCTTCAACACGGGACTGGGGTCATGGCAATGTGCTCCTAAAAAGACACTTTCCAAAAGAGGTTATTTGCTGTGTCTGTGAACCATTTTGGGGAAACCAAAGAACATTTCAGAGAAAAGATCTTAAAAAGACCAGAAGAATATTTTAATAATCTAAAGAACCTTTTGTGGAATTGAAAGATTTCATAACGATTCTTCATGGAACCATCAATGCCAATAAACCTTTATTTTTAACATTGATGACATAATTATAATGTCATTATATCTATCTATCTATCTATCTATCTATCTATCTATCTATCTATCTATCTATCTATCTATCTATCTATCTATCTATCTATCTATCTATCTGTCTGTCTGTCTGTCTGTCTGTCTGTCTGTCTCTCTCTCTCTCTCTCTCTCTCTCTCTCTCTCTCTGTCTATCTATCTAAAAACTGATAGCATATACAAACAGTCTGCAGTTCATAATTTGGTATTTCTATAATAAATATTTTTTCTTTTAATAGGTTTATAGAACAATAATAACATAGACACATATAAAATAACATGCATTGTGAGATTAGAAACAAAGCTGCATGGTCTGAAGTGTTATGAAAGTTCAGATGGCTCGGCAATCTGCTTGAAGAGGTGTTGTAAATGACAGTAGTTGAGTCGCATCATGTTCCCAGTGTAAACGCGAGAACAGGAATCATGAATCTTCTGGTTCTAGGACCTTGGAGAGCACGTGCACGCGCACAGACACATGGCAGCCAGTGAACACGAGCGCGCGCGTCTAAAATAGAGGATGACTGTGCATGAGCATGATGACACATTATCCCGTGCATGTAGTCGCATATTTGATATATATATATAGCATTCCGGATGAATGCTGAACATACGTGCACAGTGTCAAAAAGAGTAGAATTTGCAAAATGAGCATGCAAAATCTCACATAATCATAAAGATTATTGTTATTGCTGGGAGTGATGATACAGTGAACGACAGTGACTGTTATAACACCACAGCTCGTCCTCTCACCGGACGCACGCGGAGATTTACGGCTGAAGCGGAGAGGGAGTAAGCCGCGCTCATTGGCCGGGTTGTGGATGTGGGCGGGCGGCAGGGGCGTCGCCGGTCCCCGCGCTCATCGCTCGCTCGCTCGGTCACTCGGGCAGGGCTTCAGTTCGGTAAATGACCAGTCTCGACCGCTCCGGGAATGGCCCGTTACGGACCGGCTCCGTACATGCTCGCCGACGAGTTGGAGTATCTCCAGGCGTACGAGGATGTGCTTGAGAAGTATAAAGGTAAAGAATCAATTCAGATTTGAATCAAATGGGTGGAATTTTGCCTGATAACCCTGTCGTTCCCGAGTGGCCGCGCGAGAGTTAACGGTGGCAGAACATCAGCGTTATACATGTTACATGGACTGATACAATGGGTCATTGTTTACAAAGCATGTTGAATTGCACTTATTAAAAAAAAATCCATTGCATTAACAGTGCTTGCATTTTATTCCATTGTATTTATTTTCAGGGCTTACATTTGTATGGTCTGAAATTCAACATTTCACACACTCCTTCAATAAAAATTCAATAATCCTACACTTCCAAAATATTGAGTCTGTTTAAAAACATAATATTAGACAGTAATTTTTCGGTCCATTTTATTTCACTTTATGAATTCGCTTCCAAAAAATACAGTGGTTCAAATTCAATTTCAACATTGAAATACAATTTTCAATAAGTGCAATTCAACATGCTTTTTTTTAGTTTCAAATACATTTGTCATTATTTTTCTTTTATAAGTGCATATGCAGAAACAGTTTACTTGGTAAATTAACAAATGATAAACCTCATACAATATAACACAAGACATTTCTGCCTGTCTATCTGTCTATTACAAATATTGAAGAAATATCGCTCTGTTTATGTGTTCAGATGGATTGTATCAGATTTTTGATTAACAATACAATAAGGTTAACGTTAGTCAAACCATTACTAACTAATGAGCAATACATTCGTTACATTATTAATCTTTGCCAATGTGAGTTTATAAAAATACAGCTGTTCATCGTTAGTTCATCTCAGCTCAGATTCATTTGATTTTAATAATATATAAGTAATTGTAGAAATTAAGATTAATAAATGCATCAGAAGTATTGTTCATTGTTAGTTCATGATAATGGAACCTTAATAGTAAATTGCTCCTGATTTTTGTAATTTGAGCCCATTGTGGACTTGTGATTATTGATCAGTGTGTTGTGTTGTCTCTGAATGCTTCTCCCCCTCATGCATTTACAATGACATGTGGATCATTAATCCTGGCTCAGGGATGGGTTTTATTTCTCAGCATCATCCAGTCAAGCTCTGTCTCTAACATGCACTTCAGGAACAGGATGATTGAGGTGAAGCGGATCTGAGTTGTTTCTGTAGCTCAAGCTGAGCAGAAGAGAGTCCATCAGCTGTTGAGTATCATAAGCTCACAGTCAGCTGTGGTGTGTGTGTGTGTGTGTGTGTGTGAGGCTGCTGCAGTCATATGATTAAGGGTCATTGATTCTGTGATTTTTGCTTTCTGCAGGCAATAAGCTTGACAAATAAGTTTTTATCTTTGTTATCTTTATCTTTAGTTTTTCTGTACATATTTAAGCTGTTTTTGTTGGTTGACTCGAACAGTGTTGAAAACACCCAAACATTCCTGATTTTCTGGAATCTGCCTCATACATAGGCGATGTTGTTAAAGTCCCTGTTGTTTTGTCTGTCAGGAGTGTTTGACTAGAGGTCAGAGGTTATCAGAGCTAGTTTATTGGTTACCGTTAACAAACCTGACTGCCAACTAGTGCTGCGTAAGCAGAGGCAGAACATATTGAGCTATAACTAATTATTTCTATAGCTTTTGATTTGCAAGTGTGATAACAATGCTTAATAATGAACGTAATGCAATATTTACCTACTTGTAGCTTTAGTAAAATGTTTGAACTCTTCTCTGTGGAAACGTTTTTGACTTGTGATGGAGATAAATCGCTGAATAGGGTTTTTAATTGATTGCAGTTTGAACTGATTCATAGAAATGAATCGTAATAACATTTTCTACTGAAGTTTAAAACCTCTTAATTCTCTCATTGCGAGACACAACACAATGATTTATTGTGTGAATATTCAATAAATGGCACTGCGCTGGTGTATCATGTGCTTTAGTTTATGCTATAGCTGTGTTTTCTGAAAGGAATCTTTTATAAACAAATCTTTTTGCTTTAAGGAAGATTAACAAGGAATCTACATGAAGCCTCAACACATAATAGCTTCACTTGTTTACTAGTCAGTTGTGATTTTAATGACAAAAATGACAAACCAGTCGCAAGAAACGATAAACTTGAGATATATACATTAAAGAAAAGCACATTTAATTTGAACTAAACATTGCTACTTTATTCTTTGTTAAGGCATTAATGACACATACTATTTTCCTCACGTTGAATCCAGTTTTAGCTCTTCCAGTAACAATGACTTTTACACCATGTGAGCGAGGCTTCAGACACTGGAAACTGTGATGCTCTGAATATCCTTCCTCGAATCATCACCAGAACATTCCATATTTAAAAAAGTGAAGTGAGTTCATTACAGCTTCATTTTTTAATGAAGTACAAATGCATAAAATGTGATATATCATTCAACAATGTTATATTTTCCCCTTCACTCCGCTCATCAGGAGTCCATTAATGCAGTTCTCTAGAGAGTGGGAAACATTGACAATGATAAAATTGATGTTTGGTGGAAACATTCCTGGAAGTGACGTCGTAGAGTTATACAGTAACACTGATGGAGCTGTTCTCAGAACAAAAGATGTTCACATGCACTGTCTGGCCTTTTCTCTCGCGCTAAACGTCTCTCTTTAGCCCTACTGTGAAAATCCATGCTGAATGTATAATGTGCAGCACTAAGTGTGTGGGAAGGGGTCAGTGTTGGCGAAGCTGCATTGATCGTCAAGCATAATGTAAAGTAGTCTACAGTTTAAACTACAGTCAATGTACACTTCATATGTGGGGAGAGGGCAACAACATCTATCAATATATATATATATACAGTGCAATGCATAAGTGAATACACCCATGCTAAAGTTGACTAAAAAGAGGAATAAAAAATTTTGGAAATCATATTTTGGAAATTGAACGTAATGCCTTAATTAAAAAAATTAGGAAAAATCCAACCTTTAAGGACACCAATTTTCTTTGTGAATGAATAATGTATCGTAAATAAATAAATGTTCTTCCTTAAAATACATGGTGCATAAGTTAGTACACCCCTATGTTAAATTCCCATAGAGGCAGGCAGATTTTTATTTTTAAAGGCCAGTTACTTCATGGATCCAGGATACTATGCATCCTGATTAAGTTCCCTTGGCCTTTGGAATTAAAATAGCCCCACATCATCACATAGCCTTCACCATACCTAGAGATTGGCATGGGGTACTTTCCATAAGATCATCTCTCAATGCAAATCAAACCAGCTATTAGGCTAACTGAAATAAAACCATGCCAATCTCTAGGTATGGTGAAGGCTATGTGATGATGTGGGGCTATTTTAATTCCAAAGGCCAAGGGAACTTAATCAGGATGCATAGTATCCTAAAAAAAAATAAAAAAAAAACTTAAAAATAAAAATCTGCCTGCCTCTATGGGAATTTAACATAGGGGTGTACTAACTTATGCACCATGTATTTTAAGGAAGAACATTTATTTATTTACGATACATTATTCATTCACAAAGAAAACTGGTGTCCTTAAAGGTTGGATTTTTCCTATTTTTTTTAATTAAGGCATTACGTTCAATTTCCAAAATATGATTTTTTATTCCTCTTTTTAGTCAACTTTAGCATGGGTGTATTCACTTATGCATAGCACTGTATATATATATATATATATATATATATATATATATATATATATATATATATATATATATATATATATATATATATATATATATATACATATTTATCAATAGCAGAAATAAAAAAATCATTAAAAAACAGTTAAGTTATAAGAAAAAAAAATCAGCACTGATATTTGGCAAACATAATAATAATCATTTGATTTTCTTAAGGAAAAAAATCTCTCACAACTAATGCTGTAAACTACACAGGAAAGTTATTATTGTTAACAACAAAGCTCAAACTATTATATTCAACTGCTATTTATTTTCAGATATAATAAAAATTGAAATTTTGTTTACAAATTAGTTGCACATAATTTATTCAAACATACATGTATCATTAAATACGCTCCTCTCTGGTGTTTTTACAGCTAACTAATGAACTGTGAACACTGGATAACTTTCCTGAGGTAAATGCAACGTTAAGTGACATTGTTCACAAGCTGTTTTATTGACGTCTTTCTGCGGTTGAAACACTGAATGAGAGATTACATGAGACATGATTAATTTCAGCAAGTTTACTGTATATTTCAACATACCTTGTGATGTTCATGCTTGTTTTTTCATGCTATAACTTGTAATAAAGTGGAAGAAAAGACTCGCTTGAACTGAGGCGCTACAGCGATCTCTCACGTCACATTCAAGAGAACAAAACACCATTTATTGTTTGAGTTTCATGATAAAATGGACATAATTTGAAAGCTGAGACTTTGTTTCTTAAGAGAAGTAACAAGCACAAAGCTCTTTGTCAGGGCCGGAGTGGGCCACTTTTCAGCCTGGGAGTTTCAGGCCCAAGACCGGCCCTCTTTTTCCATGGTGGAATTCCAAATTAGCACTTTTTCCAAATTGGATAAACGAAGCAACAGTTCAGCTCTTACCATTGTGTAGTTTTTATTAATAACATGGTTCAACAAATAATGTAAAGGTTAAATAATAATTCACTTAAGCTGAAAAGATAACAAAAAATGTTCCACTATTCCACAAGGATAGGTTGATAAATTAACAAAAGCAGAAAGAAAGAAAGAAAGAAAGAAAGAAAGAAAGAAAGAAAGAAAGCATTTGAAATGTATCCCACTCTTCCACAAAGAGGCATATTGAACTAATGTTTACAGATTTATTTGTATTCAAAAATATTCAAAAATAATGCTTTTTTAATCAAAAAACGTGATACCTAATGACATTTGAGGTTATTAAAACAGTAAGTCCCGCCCATCGACTGCCAAAAATAAAAGTGTTCGAGCGAGCAAAAGCAGGAGATCAAGAGCGTGGGGAAGGGTTTGAATGAGCTCGCGAGTTCCCGTTTCCTCGCTTGTAGATCTGTTATCCTCTCGCGAATGTCATTTACTGCGCACGCCAAGCATCAGTTGTGCGCTCCGTTAATTTTGTCATTGATTTGCCGCCATAGGGCCGGCCCAGCTATCGGTAGGCGCCGGCGGTGCCGCGGCAGCCTACCTGAGAAAACGTTTTGGAAAAGACGGGCTATGGACCCAACCAACTCTATGGGAGGGGAGGGGAGAACTCCCTCTCATGGTACAACCCATGCAGAGGCTGCGCGCTGCGGTGTCAGAATGCGGAACGTGTGTAGCCTAATGTAACTAACGTGACAAATGTAAAAAAAAATCCTCGACCGGCCCAAAAGTGAAGCGGCCCACCGGGAATTCTCCCGATTCTCCCGATTACCCACCCCGGGCCTGCTCTTTGTGATTATGGGATGTGAGGTGTTAAAAATAATGTTTGATTTAGGAAAAACCACAGACCCGACAGCCCTGAACTACAGGAGATTCAGAGAATAGAGCTGCTTTCATGAAGATATTTTGAACTGTTAATGCGTTATTGTCACGTTAACTTGCCCTAAATTCAACACGAAAGATTTTCTTCACACACAGCATGAGTTGCAGTCTGACTGTCCACTTTTGATTGACAGGATATAATCAGCCCTGATCATCAGTCAGCTGATGGCCGATAGTGAAAATAATTGCTTTTATTGGCCGATACATCGGTGCATCTATTTATTCTCATAATGCATGTTATGTTTTCATTGTTGCAGTAATGCTTCATTTATTGTATACATTTGTCATATAAAATGCAGAAATGAATCACTTATCAGACACTTAAACATATAACTTATGTAATGTTTGGTTTGTAGGTTAGTGTCCTGTTACTGTATGGAATTGAGTTGGTTTTTGGTTTCGAGATAAGTAGCACTGAACATGTGTGGGACAATACCTGGATAATTGGGTATTAAAGGTTTTTCTTGGAGTGGTGTTCTTGTAAACCAGAGGCGTTTCATCCAAGATGAGATTAAATCGGTTCCTTTCAAAACGTCTTAATCTTGTACTTTTGATCCGGACCCAAATGCGCACGTTTAAATAGGCCTGTGAATTTGAGACTTGAACATGGATCCTTCTTCAGGCTCATGCACCATTACCATGCACTAACAGGTCACGGTCATAAATTGCGTAAGCCTTTGTCTTTTGTGTGTCTAAGAAAGCTCAAGATGTACTCAGGAGTGGGTGCGTCTCGCAGTTTCTTTTGAGCCTGACTCCTTTCCACTACGATAAGAAGCTCTTTTGTGAAATTCTAAAGATACTGTACAGTGTACACAGAACCAACATGTTTTACATCCGCAAGTCTTTTGTGATTTATGTGAGTTCTCATGTGTGTGTGAAGAGCAGAGAAGAAAAGCAACCAGCAGATTTGAAATATTAGCCCTTTCTGGTGATTACATGTTTTGTCTGGGTAAACCACAGTACTATGATGATTAGAGGATTGCAGAAAACCTGGAATTCCAGAGAACTCATTTGCATAAAAGAGCCAGTAGTATTTGTACTTATTACTGTAGCTGTAGTATCCCGTCACACTGTAGTAAAATACAGGGCCACGATATATTTAGTTCATACGCTCAGACACGTTGCATTTAACCAGGTCAGATGGATTTAATTCATGTGCCATCAAATATATTGCTACTTTCATGCACAAGTTTCTCAGGTTTCTAGCCTTGCTGTAGGGAAGTTTTGTGGTGGTCAAGGGTGTCATGTTAGCACACCTGCAGCAATTACGTGTTAAATGCCTAAAAAAAAGCGCAGTTAGTAATTCACTGCAACATTACCCCCATAAAGCCTGAAGGCACGATATTGAAGAACAATGTGATATGCGATAACTCATTAAATAATGCGATATTCAATATGCGATACGATAATGCTTAATAATATATTTAAAATTAAATATGTTTCCCATTCTTTTTGTGACTAGAAAACATCCCTACAGCTTCTGAAAGTGAACATTAGTGTCATAACAGTGTCCAAAAACCTGAAAAAGACACCAAAGCACGTCTAAATCCAGTTTTGCTTGACGTCCCGTCTATGAAGGTGTCTTCATCTGGTTGATTTTTGAAGGCAGCTTAGATCTATTCCTGGCTGCCATGTTTGATATCCCCATAGTCTTTGTTGTTAGAAGAATAAAATGTCTGCTTTTAACTTTTTTTTCTTTCTTATTTCATTTTGGAATCTGATACTTATGGTCAGGAATCTGATACTTGTTATAAAATTCAAATTTATACTTATCGATTCCTGTGTGCGCATTTAATGTGATTTTGAACCATTCAAGTGCAAGTAGAGGCGAAAGAGTGCTGTTTTCTGAAGCGCACACACATCTGAAGCGCACACACATCTGAAGTGCACACACATCTGAAGCTCATGTACTTGCACATATCTTTCATGTAGTGCACAAATACTGAATTGAGTTCTCTTTCGGGTCTTTTTGCGCTTGAATTAACAAAACACACACAAATCGTGTAGTGTATTCCTGTTATGAACTACTCCGAGACATGAAGGTTGAGGATCCAAATGCAGTTTATTAAAGTAAATCAAATTCATAATCAGAATCCAGGCAAAGGTCATACACAGGCAGGCAATCCAAACAAACAGACAAATCCAGAGGGTGAGGCAGGAACGGGAAAACCAGGACACGGGCAAAGATCAAGAACCAGGAACAATGACAACAAAGGAAACGCTCAGAAATGCAGTGGAATAACGTACAAGACTTCGCAGGGAATGATGAGGTGAACCAGGCGTATATGGGGTGAACTAAACAATATAATGAGACACAGGTGAATGTGATAATCAGGGATGATGACCATTTCATCATTTCCAGCTGCTGATTTTTGTTCATGGTATTCAGTTGCAACAGAATGTTCTGCAAAAAGACAGAATAAATATGTGTGATATATAAATGTTTTTACTTTATTGGAATCAAAACTGTGAATCGATAAGAATCGGAATCGATTCCAATTAATAATACCCAACCCTAATTGTAGCCAGTTAAATATTTGCTTGGTTATCTTTAAATCCCACCTAAATTGTTTTTGCATCATTAGACATTAGTTATGGTGCCTTGGAAGCCGGTCTGAAACTAGTTTGACTGATGCCTGTTAAGGTTTCTGACAGGATTCGGTCAAGGATTGGACTTGTGCTATTCGCTTGGACTTGCTATCCTTGGTTGGAGGTCAGCATCTTTTGATGTCCTAAGCAAATCAGACGAGCAGTTTTCCAGTTCTGGACTTCTGGACGTGTGCAGTGAACCGCTGACTGTCAAAAGCGAATGATTTGAAACGCTCGACATATTCAGAAATTTTGTGCGTCATACACATTTCTCATGTAAAGCACACTGGAAACTCTACTTGCTATCGATTCCAGTGGAATTTAATGTTAGCATGTTGCTAAATTAACAGCATAATGCTCCAATAAGCATTAAAATATACTGCACTTGCAAATATTGGGTAAAAAATGCACAATAATGGTTAAAATGATCAAGTTAAATGGAAGACTTTATCTCACAATGAGAAATTGAAGAGATAAAAATTATAAAGATTTTTATCAAAATCAAAAAGATCGCAAATAAGCAAAATGTAGGATTTGGGCCACTTTTGCCTGCAGTCTGAACATGGCCTAAGACTGACAGAAAAGTGTAAATATCTTCATAGCACATCCAAAACAAAGTGCAGCGTTTTAACGGGGTCATGACATGAGAAATTAAATTTGCTTGCTCTTTTGACATATTAGAGGTCTTTGTACCATTAAAACTTCCTGCAAGTTTCAGAGCTTAAAACATCCTCCTCATTATAAACAAAGCATTTATTTAATCCAAGAAAGCTACAGAACAGAGAAGCAACTGGATCCAGGCAGAGAAAGGTGGATTTGCAGTTATCATTTTGTGTCAATATGTTGAATTTAGGGGTAAAATCATACCCTATTGACATCAGTTACATATTTACCATCTTATTCTGCATAATTGGATGTTTTTAAATAAACACTGACAAAAGCTATTGTACAAGTTTTAAGGCTAGATGATATGATTTTATATATAACATTGATATAGTAAGTGATCACCTGGATTTAGACCTATATGTATTTATATAAAGCATTCACAGGCAAATGTGCTTTATGTATTTCCCCGGTGTCTAAATCAGGCACATATAAATGTATAAATTCCTGCTGCATGTCAATATCCATGGATCACTGGATCTTTGGTAAGTTGTAAGGAACACTATATTGAGTCCAACCTTAAGTTTAAACTGATAATCGTTTGTTTTATTCACGTTTTCGCAGTTTCCCCTATTAAATCCAGTCTTGCAGCAGCTCTTCTGCCACTCAGTCCGGCTGAGGGAGTGTGTTCCTGCGGGAAAATCACGTCAGTGCAAACCCTTTATATTTTAATGGCGTCCCGGATCACGTCTGAGGATTATATGTTTGTTCGGAGCATTTTGTTTTGTAATTGAGCCACAGTGTAATGGAGAGTCACAAAGAAACTTGTGTTGAAAGTAAATTAACCATAAGTAAATTATTTCATAACGCTTTGTCTGTAAATCACGTTTATTTTAATCATATATGTTTAAAACATATATTAAAATAAAAAATAAAAATTCATGCCATGACCCCTTTAAATCACTCTTTGTATCAGTTGCTTCATAGCCATGGCTCCGTTAATAGTTTGTGAGATTCTGAGGAAAGTGTTTCTTTCCGCTTGGCAAGTGTAAACTTTTGAAGTAACACCCATAAATAGCTGTCTAGCCTGGAATGTGTAATATCACACCTGTGACGAGGCTGCGGGTCACAGAGACTCTAGCCAGCTGAAACACTGGCACAGCAAATGCCAAAGGGTCCACTGTCACATGACCCGTCACATGACCCACCGTCCACCACTGACATGCTGTTTGCCATCGTTGAATGACACAGTCGAACCTTGTCTAGGAGCGTTTCAAGCAATGTTTTTGTGTGTGTGTGTGTGTTTCTAAGACACTATCTCAGATGATCAGGTCTTTGTTTTTTCAGATTCAAAAATGTTTATGTAAGATTTGTATCTGTGTTATGGAAACCATGATGTATTTTTAGCTCCAATGTGACTGAGCATATTACCTTGAAGATTTTATTAGAATATTAGAAGATTTTATCCCTGACATATGAAAAAAAAAGAAGATCAGATTATTTATTTGATCTCTGGAAAAAAAGGTTTGCATATGTGTTTTTAGTTGAGTTGAGTATCATATTTGATAGCTCAGGCCCATTTATTATGTATCATACAATATGATATTATAAGAATATGGAGCTCATACTCAAAGAAGAAGAAGAAAGACCTCAATTCAATTCGAGAAAAAATTCAATTTTGTGCAGATGCTGATATTAAAACTCAATTCTTATCACTTATACTGTAAATCAATGAGATCTTTATAACAGTATAGCAGATCATCCTATAAAATACATTTAAATATATAAGTTATCTCTATTACTTCCAATATATTACTGCCAGTAGTTTTAAATCGTATAACGCAATGCAATACAATGATGATTGACAGGTGATCAAATAAACCTTCTTCAAAAGCCTGACGATCATATTTGATCCTCACATTTGAACATGATTTTTCTAAAAATATTGCTAACAATATAAAAGTTATTCTTAAGTTCACGTAACATTACATAACATCATCGTTACGTTATTAAAATCAGACGTGAAGCACAAGCTGAAGGTGGACGTTTGTACAATTATACTAAAAGGCATTTTACCTGCTAAAAATCTATCAATCAGATTACAGAAGGCATGTAGTAGCAACAGGTTTTTCAGCAAAATGTTGATCACGTTGATTATTAAGAGGCATTAGAAATATGACACTGCAGGCTTTTAGAGCTGCACAATATAGCGAAATTAGCAAAATATCGCAAATGTATATATCGCGATGGCTTGCAATAACTGCAGTCATGAAGAAAAGACGAAGAGAAAATCACTCACTCTCGGCTGAATAACTTTTGTAGCTTTAATAAGAATCAGTATATATTTAATTCATACAGTGAAAACTAAGCAGTGTTTTATTTTTACATTTGATTATTCAGTTTGTGTTGTTGAATAACCCTAATGTAGGATAACCTGAAGCCCTGAACCCCGAGGTTTACACTGATGTTAAAATAACACTTCTTACACTACAGTAAAACACTGATGTTCACTGTCAGAAGCTGTAGGGATGTTTTCTAGTCACAAAAAAATGTCATTTTAAATATATTTGAAAGACAATTTAAGTTTATTTTACATACTTTAAGCATTATCGTATCGCATATTGAATATCGCATTATTTAATGAGTTATCGCATATCACATTGTTCTTCAATATCGTTCCTACAGGCTTTATAGGGGTGATGTTGCAGTGAATTACTAACTGCGCTTTTTCATGTTCTGAAGAAAATGTCAGTGTTGGTTGCCTGATCAAAAGTCGTTTTTTTTCTGTGTGGTTGCCAAGGCATTGTTATGCGGTTGCTAGGGCATTGCTATGCGGTTGCTAGGGTGTTCTAGCTGGTTGCTTACTGGCTCAAAAGAGCCCACCTCCCAGTCTCTATTATATCCTGCGCTGTAGAATTTGGGTCGCTCATTCATTGTAAATCTCTGGGCTTTTTTGCCCTTCTGCAGGCAAAAGTTCAACTTCAGTCGCTTAGAAAAGTGCAAACAAGCTGTACATTTCAATAAAATCAGAATCACAATATGGCCCAGTGCGATCATCACACCTCAGAAGACTGATTAAATAACACCTGGGGCTGATGAGACAATGTTTTCAGCAGTCTGCTATTTTTATGCCTTGATATCTGAGCAGTAGCAATATTAAAGTCACACATTTTTCACAATGTAAAATTGAATATACAGGGTTATGGGGTTTGTTCTCTAACCTCAAATATGAGCGATATGAAGGTTCTGCTTGCCTTAGGAAACACCGCTAATGATCTTCATATAAATGGATTCCTTTTGACTTTCAGAATAACAGTATCCTTTGACTTTCTAAAACAGTTTCTTCACTGTTTTCTTGTTTATCAGACAGTCTCTAAGAGTCCATTTACTTCACATGGCCTTTGGTAATATTCATGTCATAGTCCTTAGATGATCTCAGTTCACAAACATGATGAAAAGAGATTTTAATGAGGATCAGCTGTGTGTAGATGAATGTCTTGGACATTTGTTTCTTCTAGCTATTTCATTTATTGACTGGTTTCTATTTCTTTGGATAAAAATGCATTTCTGCACAAAGGCAGTGTCTATATCTGGATAACCTCACACTATTTGCCAAAATATTTAGTGTAATATAAAGTGCACAATATTATATCCCACAATGCACAATCTCTTCCTTGACGCATCATTTGAATGGACTGGCAAATATTACAAGATTATATTATATTGTAAGGATGCAGGATTTATCAAACAACAACAACAACAACAACAACCTGAAAAGCAATATGACTTTGTGTCATTATCAAATTGCAAAAGCTGTGATTACGCCGACTTTTTGGGACTTTAGCTCATTCACCGTATCCCCCAGAGTTAGATAAGTCCATACATCCCCTTCTCATCTCCGTGAAAATAGCGCCAACAAAATAACGGCAACATTTTCCTATTTACATGTTGTGATTTGTATAGTCACAGCGTGTGCAAATAACAAGGTCACATGAGACACAGCCATCTTCTAACCGTATACATACTGGCCAAGTGATGTTCCAGGTGGGCCGGGTGTATTTTTATTTTTTTTAAACTATTTAGTAACACTATGTTATATATAGCACTAGCAGTGGGGATTTCTTTAAGACTGCAAGGGAAGCTCGGCTTCCCCTATAATGTAGGGCTGCCCCCGACTAAAGATATTCATAGTCGACTAACACTCCTGCATTTTAGCGATTAGTCGAATAATCGTTCATTTATGATATTAATATAAAAACTTGCGTATATACAAGGAAAGGTATAGTCCAAGTTGAAGTTTAACACTTCCATATGACAGAAAATGCTAAAGCATGATATTAGCGCGTTCAAAATGAAAATTAAGCGCTTAAAACAGAATAGTAAAATGTTTAAAGTATACAGCACTTACGGACACAAAAATCAGTGGCCGGAACGTTAGGCTAATTATAACATAAAAACAGCAATCAGACTGCCTGTGCATTTTAATAATTTATTATCAAAAATACAAACTGTAACAGTTACATGTCAAAAAAACAAAACAAAAAAAACAGTTTTGAATAAAATAAACTAAAATTCGTTCTTTAAAATAAATTAAATAAACTTATTAGTAACTTAGGCCTAGTACAAAACAAGGCAAAAAAAACAAAAAACAAATAAATACTGTAGCAAAAACGCTGTTTGGTATAAAAATACAGTGGAAAATTAATATAATTTTTATATTGTTCAAAAGGAAAATTAACAAAAACGAACAATTTAATAAATGCACATGGCACATCGCACAACGCCAAAACTTAGAATAAAAAAGAAGGCGGCAAACAAATCAACAGCCTAAGTATTTGATTAAATTGTTTAGAACAACTAGGCCTATATTTAAGACAAAATGTGGAACAAATAATTTAAAGAACACTAATACAAATCAAAAATATCAGAGCAAAGCCGCAAACTGCCATTAAGACGACGGATGAGTCTGAAACAACAAATTGCAAACATCAGACTAATTTTTCTTACAGAATAAAAAACAACTTATGCATTATATAAAAACGAATAAATAAAAATAATAGCCTATGTATTTATTTATTTGTATAGCCTACCCGTTATAAAAATACCCGTTTTTTTTTTAATATAGCCTAACGGATAGCTAACAGAAACACTACAAAAAGGAAATTAAGCATTCTTACCTAAGCTTTCAATTCGATTTTATTTTTTTCATATTATGTGAGAGGAACACCAGCTTGTCCACATTGTTGGGAAGAAGGGAGCTTCTCGACTTGATCACAATGAAGCCGGCCTTTGAAAAGATGCGCTCTGATGGAGTGGATGTGGAAGGGATACAGTGGAGGCGTTTAGCTGCTTAGGCGCCGTTCACATATCGCGCCTAAAAACGCGTAGAAAACGCTAGGCGCGCCGCGTTCTCCTTTTTCGAAAGCGCTAGGGCGGTTGAGCTCTGGAGGCGTCTGTCGTTTCTAAGCAACCATCAGCTGCACTCTCCGTTACAGTTGTCACGTGACCTACGGTGCGCTTGCGGCATTCTGAAAAGTTGAGATGTTTTTATCTCGATGCGACGCGGACGCGCTTGGAAAAAACGAGGGGTCTGTGCAGGGCCGGATCTACCATACGGGCAATCTGGGCACGTGCCCAGGGGCCCTTGCGCAGAGAGGGGCCCTCCGTGATCGGAGTTTTTTTTTTTTTTCTTTTTTTTTTTTTCGCCACGTACGCTGCTACATAAAAATAGTATAGGCTACATCAGGCTTGCCTCGATCTTGATAACTATCCAATCAGAATAAAAAAAAGTGTATATTACATTAAAAGCATTTGCATGAATAAGAGATCATATAAACAATTCATGTGCGACAAGACAAAAGTGTGACTGTGACACACGCACATACAGACACAGAAAGGCGCGCGCGCGCGCACAGACAGCACACCAGAATACAGTTATCTTTCGTGCTTGAACTTACAATAACACACACAATTATGCCAAAATGTCCGTTTTGTCGAGTATCTTTATACCATAAGAGCTGTCTTATGATGAACGTGAAGAGTTGTGAGAGAATGAGGCGCGTTTGAGATCCGCGTCTCCGTCAGCTGGTCTTAAAGAGACAGCATGCAATAAAGCTTTCTGTCAGTAAAGTTAATCAAAGAGCAACAAGAACAGAGAAAATGACTCACTGCTGTTGACTAAAGTAGGATTAGTCTATATTTAATGTATAATTTATGCAGTGCAGTTTGATAACTTTATTCAATTTCGGTATGTCCTAGGTCTACCTGTTATGGCACAGGTAAATATGACATTTATTTTTAACTCTTGTATTATTGAGACAAATAACAATATTTAATTAAAAAAATATATTATTTTAATTTGAAAACACAGTGCATTCAGTTGTTGTTTCTAGTTTGAGTTGAGAAATAGGCTACAAATGTCAGCATTATCACTAATCTGTGTGTGCATTTTACTTGAGATTTAAGCAAGTTAACTCATGAAACCATTTGTTTACTATATCGTAATCGCATATTACAATATTGACCTCAATAATCACAATATGACATTTTCCCCAAATCGTGGAGCCCTACTTTTCAGAAAAATTTATTTTGTATCATTGTCTTTTGAACTAGTCAATAGTGATTGGCATGTTAAATCTCACACCTGGTGGGCCACCTGTGTGCGTGTGTTCCTTTGGAGGGTGTGGTTGTCAGGTAGGGGAGAGGGGCCCATGAGCTTCAGTGCCCAGGGGCCCCTGGGGGTACTAATCCAGCCTTGGGTCTGTGCATATATAAAGTGCGCTTTGGTATACCGCGAGGCACGAGATCTAGTTGATCTCTCGTTGCTTTGATGTCATGTCATACACTGACTGCGCAGCCCCTGATTGCGTAATTTTTTCACGTGATTTTTTTTGCGACTAACCGACTAATGAAAATGTATTCGACCAAGCCCTCTTCATATCGACTAACGTTTAGTCGACTATTTGGGGGCAGCCCTACTATAATGTCAAAAAAATAATGGTCAGGGGCCGTATTCACAAAGCATTTTATCTTACCACTAGGAGTACTCCTAAATCGCACTAAAAGATTTTAGCTAGGAGTTTTCTCTTAAAAGTTATTCACAACGCCTTTCAGACCTACTCTTAGTAAAGAAAAATGACAACTCCTAAACTAAGAGTGAGTCTTCGTTGCTATGGATGACGTCATTACTCATGCACAAGCTCGACTGAAGTGACCACCGTGATTGGCTGATGATTGTAACGCGGGAATGATTCCAAACTCCTCCCCTACGATGATGAGTGACAGGTCTGAGAATGCATGCGCTACACAAGTAGTGTGAAGGACGGAAGATGATGAATAACTGAATAAACAGCCTAAATGAATAAAGAGTAAGGCAAAACAAATAGCCTAGTAGCCTAATGAAACATATGGATTGATGCAATATCTTTGCAACATTATTGAATTAATCTGTCACTATATGCCTCTGCCTACGTTTGCAAAGAGAAGAACATTTTAATTTGATTCACAATCAAACGTTACAATTAGTTTACATGCAATGAGTAGCCTAGTTTTGGTTGTTGTTGGTGGCGTTATTGCATATGCCTACAATGCAAAATTGTTCCCTCGCGATTGGAAGCTCCTGTAGCCGCCGCATACGCATTTCAAAACATTGCAATGTGAAATGCCACAAAAAGCGGTTTGTGAATAGGTCTTAGTGAGTTAGGAGTCATCTCGACTTCTTTTAAGCTGTCCCAGACTTAGGTGCTGCTTTTAGGGCTAAAATGCTTTGTGAATTACTCTTAGTCAAAAAAATTAGGAGTCCTAAAGTTACGAGTGACACGCCCATTATTTTTAGGAGTTGCTCCTAAATTCGCCAGTTAGGAGCTACTTTTAGCCTTAAAATTCTTTGTGAATACGGCCCCAGATATGTACTATTGTGTTAACATTTTATTAACTAAAAATGCGTTAGAACACGTTCATCTCAAAGACGAGTTCGTTCAGAATCAACTACATATAGCAGGTCGGCTGACTCAATTTCCTTCTCATACATTACAAACATTACAGATTTTTGACCATTGTTATTTTTTACATTTTTATTTTTACATTCTTATGTATATTTAGAATTTATTTTAATTTTTTTACCACACAACAGATAGATTTGAGGAAAACGGGGCAGGTCTTGAAAGGTCTTGAAAGATCTACTTCATCACTATAATTTACAACATTAGCTTTCTACTCATTTTAGAGAATTCTGTTACAAACTCACCCATGTCCAGTTCATGTGTTATTGCTTTTTCATGAGCTAAAAACAAAAGGTTTTCCTTTCGGAACAAGAAATCTGTGCATGTTGTGTTTTATTAGGCTACAGAGTGTGGTAACTCTTGATTACAAGTCATCATGAAGATTCAAACTTCGCAGGGAGTTTGATTGACAGGCGATCTGACCAATCATAATCTGCCATCTGCATCCGACAAAGCAGTCAGGAGAGTTAGTCAATTAACGTTGGAGGATTTAAACTTGAATAACGGCGTGTACTGACATCTTTCCGCGGTTAAAACAACGTTCCTTCTGATGTTCATTCATGTTTATTTGATGCTATAAATGAACTAGAAGGAAGAGATGATCGGTTCACCAGCAGCTTTAACTAAGACTCTACAGCGATCTGTCAGACACATTAAAGAGCCACAAAACGGTATTTATTTTTTAAATTGCGTTAAAAAATAACCAATTTTGAAATTTGAGACTTTGTTTCATATTAAAAGTAAGCTGGTCTGTCCTGTCTGTCAGTGCGTTGTCAGTGTCCTCTCTGCTCCACTGTGTATGTTTCACTGCATAAGAACATGGTGTGTGGCGTGAGAGCAGCGATTGAATATTGAAGATTGAACAATTTTGTGATTGGCTGTTATGTGGTGTGGGGCCAAGGTGGGCCAAGCTTCTGATTGGGTGGGCCAGGCCCACCCTGGCCCCCCCGTGGAGCCGGGCCTGCTGGGAACTATATTCTCAGAAGGCGAAGCACTGCTACTTCTGCGGAGTGATTTACTCCAACTATGAGCGAACTCTCTGCTCCTCACCACGCGGCTTCTCAGGCGCTGCGAGCAAATCACTCGAAAATTGAAAAATGAGAAATTAATTTTTCTCCATTATGTCTTTTGTTGTATTTCCTGTCCAAGTGCTTGTTTTGTAGTCCTTTGTAGTTTTTCTTGTTGATTAGTTCTTTGATTGTTCCCAGGTGTGTCTTGTTTGCTACTAACTAACTCAACCAGGCCCCGCCCCTTTATTCTGCGTATGAATTATTATAATGAGGAATATTGTGACGTGTTCATTCCCGGAAGAAACTCAAGACTACAATGGAGGCGTTTCAGGAGTTCAGAAACACTGACACTGATATAGAGAAGAACTGGAGCTTTTTCATGATCAAACAGCAACATTACACACTAAACACAGATGAACATGGGAACAAGCATAACACCATAATTCACCATAAACCATTAAACGACTTTAACATCCATGCTGGAGCATCATTACATCATTCATACTGAGGAAAAGAAGAGTGAAAGAACATTGCCCTCATTCCTCTGACAGTGTAAGCATTGGCCATATCTAGCTGACTCACTGTTATTGTGATTTTATACTCGATGAATCACATCCACACGAGGCATGAAGCCTGTCTTTGTGTTCATCCTCCTTCCATCAGCCATCCATCCATTAGGGCTGCACGATTATGACAAAAATCATAATAATTGTCGATTATTCCCTTGAAATTGTAATTGCGATTATTAAAGGGATACTTCACCTCTGGATGAATGTGTATTTAAAATGGGTCATTTATGTAGAAGAAATATGAAATTATTTTTGAATTTGGAGCTTTCTAGACTGAGAAAAGCCAGAAAATGTCTTTTTGGCTTATGTGGATGAAAGACAACAACTCCCAGAATGCACTTACTTCACTGCCCTATGAGGCCACTCCCAAGCCACGCCCACCGGTTAGAGAGCGCAGTAGTTAAACAACAAGGCTAGGCTACTAGTGAGTCTCCGTGACGAGTCTGCCCGGGATTTCGAGATCGCCCAAAATGTCCGGGATTCGGCTTTTGCGTTCTACAGTCGCCATTCATCATGTTTACTGTGGCGAGCAGGACGAGGCTGAGGGGCGCGGGAGAACGGCGCGAGGCCGGTGGCGTGATTACTGATAAGCGACACAGTGAGACGCACCGGTCTCGCATCTCTCACGGAGGAGCGGGGATTTTCTTAGCAATGTTAAAACGCACATCAACCGATCACTTGTTTAGCGTTCATGTAAACACTACATTCAGATTCACCAATCGGAATGAATTCAGTTAGATTGAAACAAAAGGTGTGCATGTAAACAATGAATGGCGACTGCAGAAAGCAAAAGCTGAATCCTGGACATTTTGGACGATCTCGACGGCCGGACATGTCCGGGAAAAAGAGGATGGTAACCCCTACTACTCAGCTTTCTCCACAGAACAAGAGCCTGCTAGCTTAGCTTCCAAAGAAAGACGGCTGACACTGTGTGTGTGTACATTCTGTGAGTGAGATCCCTCTATGGGCAGGTTGAAAACATGCGGGACAGCTCCTCCTACTGGCTTTAGTCTCGCGCCTCTGAACAAAAAATCCTCAGATGACCCAAAATCAAAAATCTGAGGATTTTTTCCAGACAAAACATACATAAATCTCTCGTCTCAGGGGGATATGAGGGAGGGAAGCACAGTAATTCGAAAATACTACAGGTTTTCTACTAATACAAAGCTTAATGCTAAATCCTGAAGTATCCCTTTAATTGCGATTATCATTGAATGATGTATTGAATAGCTTTATGCCAGTGGTTCTCAACTCGTGTGGCCACGGGACCCACATTTCCCCATCAGCATCAAGCCGTGACCCACTTTTTTAGGAATTATTAATGCCTATTATAATACATTTGTTTACACAAAAATTGTTTCATCCATCCATCCCTCCTTCCATCCATCCACCCATCCATCCATCCATCCATCCAATCCACCCACCCATCCATCCATCCATCCATCCATCCATCCATCCATCCATCCATCCACCCACCCATCCATCCATCCAATCCACCCACCCATCCACCCATCCATCCATCCATCCATCCATCCATCCATCCATCCATCCATCCATCCTTCCAATCCACCCATCCATCCATCTATCCATCCAATCCACCCATCCACCCATCCATCCATCCATCCATCCATCCATCCATC